>VWZD01004299.1:237222-328816 GCA_013396695.1 Sakesphorus luctuosus | reverse complement strand
CCCCCCTCAGGCTGGGAGTGGAGGTGCTAACGACTCCCTGGGAAGCTGCTGCAAATGGGCCATTGACCTTGGGAATGAATAGAGGGGGTAGAATACATAGCTTTGATCAACCCCACACAGTGACAACTGGTCCCACCTGCTGAACTAGGACACCAATAGAAGTCTTCAATATTTGGGCTTTACAAAAAATCTCTTATTAAAACTAACACTCTCCTTTGAGCTCAGAAAAGATCCATGAGCTGGTTTCTCTGCCTATAATCAAAGGATTTATTCCTTTGGACAACAAATAAAAATATTTTAACATTAAAATCTGTCTTAGTACATATGTTTGTAAAGCACATGTTATTTCTCTGATAAGACTCTATTTCTGCTTCACAAACACTTCCCACCCTCCCTCCATATAGGCTATAACTGATCTACTTGGCTATATCTAAGTTTAATATACATTAGTCAAATTTATTGCCTAAAAAGTTTATTCACTTTCCAAACATAGCGCTACAGCTTTCAAAGGTATTTAAGATGCACCTAACTTCAAATATGTCACACATTAATTGAAGGCCCGTTGAAATAAAAATTTGGAATAAGTTTTTGGTGCTCAAAGAAAGCATATTTTTTAGCATATTTCATTGCACTCAAAGACATTTAATTCAATTCTGCACCTATATCTTAAATACAATTTTCCAGAAATAATTAAAAAAATCAGGAATTAAGTGGTTCCTAAAACAGAAATTTTAATGAAACTTTAATTCACTAAGTCAGAGTTTCCCATCATCCATAAAATGTGAACAGCAACTGCTATCCAGGTACTGGTAGTGGGTAAAAAAAGGCTTATAGAAAACCTGATGGCTTTTGGAACCATTAATATTAAAAAAAATTGTTTTAAAATTAAATGTAGATCTTGGTGTACTCTCATTATATGTGAACACTTACTATAATAATCCACTGCAGTTCTTTTCTAAATATCCTTACATCTCTTTAAGTTATGGGGCAAAATCCTAGAACTCTTACTCAAACAGATCATGAACTAAGTTTTGCTGCGCCAAGGACCGTAGATTTTGAGCTTAACCTCAATAGGCAGCCTGGACAGGGAAATTCCTCTTGCCAATAGATCTGTAAATAGTACCTTGAGTTCTGTTACAGGTCTGACTTAATGTGGGTAGGTTCTCAGGTGTATTGCAACAATTATTTCTGAAGATACAAACGCAATTGATTAGCTTTAGAAAATCTGCACCTTTTCCCCACAAACAAGTTCTCCTTCTTCATGTTGAAAATTGCTTTCAAGATGAAAGCCAGTGCTTGAAAGCCACAGCAAAGTTGATCGCCTTGATTTCAGCTGTTCCCACTATGGCAATGCAACAGCTCCAGATTGCATTTTCAAAACCACTCCTTTCTCCAATCATCAAAAACTCATTCATGTTACCAGCACAAAAACTACTTAGAAACAACAACAGTAATAGCTGTGATCATACATGCAATTATACACTACAAGAAATTGATGAAAATTTTGTTCTGGAAGCTGGCAAATTTGTATGGATTTATCCAATCTGTGCTTTGGATAAAGTCATTCATCCCAACAAATAATCTCAGAAGCTCTGTGGTCAGTGGGGTTGAAAGACTGTGCATGTGATGGAAGGTGACATTTGAAACACAGCAGATATGCCATTATTTTCAGCTTTGCACATTAATAAAAACTCCCAGTGACACAAAATACAATAATGCTGAGCTTTGCTAGGCAACACCTGATCTAAACAGGGACTCATGCAACCCAGTCTGCAGTTCCATTAATTCAGTTCCTCTGGATCAATCTAGTTCAAAGACTTTTTTTGTCCAAAAACTGAGAGATGCTGCAGTCACTGTCAGAGACTGACCTTGATGCAAACATCAGTTGATTGTCTGTCAGACATCCCCTTTTTGACAGGCAGCTTATGATTCTTTTTTGGCAGCATATGCCTTTCCAAACCATTGATTTTTCCATTTCTCACCAACACTCCTATTTTCTACTGTCTGCTTTTGATTTTTAAACACTGGAATAGAAACTATTCCATTGATAACCTCCTTAACAGTTTCTGGTTCCAAAATAACTCTCTTAAATATCTTTTTAATATTTCCATTCTTTCCCTTAATTTGGACTTCCATGTCATTCATTGCCTCTTATCTATTTGTTTGTTGGCATTTCTTCTCATTCTGCCTAAGCTCTCTCACTGTTACTCCTGATACATTTAATACCATGTTATTTTCCAGTGAAATACCTGTTTAATCAATAGTCTCCTGTTACTCTATCCCATTTATGGTCACTGAATACATAACAGTTTTAAAATTAAATACAAAATATAGAAATGCTGCAACAATGAAGACTTTCAAATCATGACTTCATAATCACAAAAACAAGAACCAGTTTTCAGATGGAATTAACTTTAATTTAGTTTGCTTTGCCACCAAGCTATCCAAAATAAAACCCTCAGGTGGATTATCAAGCACTACATAAATTTTCAATTTCATTATTTGGCTTAAATTTCTTGTAAGGGCAGATAATTATGCAAATAAACCCCTTACAATTGAAAAGAAAATCAGTCAACATTCTAAGAAAAAGGTTATTTTTTCAGTCATAGAAAACCACTCTGAGTGAGTTTTGAAAGCACAGAGACCCAACGTACACATTGAGTACACATCATTCAATCTCTGTCATAAATGTTTCTTCCTGTGGGCTGACATTTTTATCTTTGCCTTCCTCAGCAGAAAGACACATGCAAAGGTCACGCCCAGTCAACGGACACATTGGCAAAGTCCATGGCCTAATGCAGGCTCACTGCACTGCAAACCTGACCTTTCCATGATGTACCAAGCCTTACCACATGCATGCAAGGTGCAGCCACTGGGGAGCACCTAGGATTTGCCAAGGAATCCACACACACGCTCTTACTCTTGTCCATGTGCTTGAGAAATCACAGAGCACAACAGAGGCAACAAAAATGCTACCATATGTACTGCAATGTCAGGCAAATTCCTCCTGAACACAATGTCTACCCTGAAAAACACAAATGGCTTATTGAGCAAAAGACTACCCCCACAGACCTCAAGGTCAAAGTCGGTTTGGTTTTGTTCCTGTTTCACATACTTTCCCAACTGCTCCTTCTGAAAGCTGCTCCAAGGCCTCACTGCTTTGATGTTTAAAACCTTTTTCTAATTGAAAGTCTTCATATATCCCTTCCCATTATACCTATTAGTGGTAATGAACTTGCAGGGAGCAGTAAGATGCCTTTCAAAGACTTCATTTTACTTCTCTGAACAATCAAACTCTCTTAGTCCTCCCTATTCCCCATAATCAATCATTTTCATAGCACTGCTTGGTACCTGTTCTACTTTGATTTCATCCTTCTCTTAGGACTTGAGCTACATTTAAAAATCATCTCTGGAAATTCCTGAGCCAATAACTTTCATGGGTGCATTTACCTTTTTTTATCAGTATCTCACTAGTGGTTGGTTCTGGTCCTTCACAGTATGGCTTAGCAGTACACATCAGTACAAGCTGGTTAGTCATTTCCAGGTTGGTAGAAATCCCTAGGAGGGGGGACTCACATTCCATAAACAGTTTTTTGTTATCTGTCCCCAGCCACTGCAAGTCAGTTTTGTTTATCTTTTGGTTTAAAACAAGGTGGTCAAATATCAAAACGGGTTGCCCAGGGCAATTGTTGATCTTCCTCCTTGGAGGTATTTGAGACTTGACCAGACACAGCCCTGACAAAGCAACCTGATCTAATTAAACCTGCTTTAAACAAACGGTTGCACTACATGACTACCTGGAAGTCTCTTTCAACCTCAATTATTCCAGAATTCCTTTATTCCAATGACTTGATCAGTCAGTTTCTTATTATTGTTGAACTGTTGTTATCATTACCCATAAGGTACTCCTTACACTTATTTTGCAAGATTTAAGCCAGTGCAGCAATTTCACTTTATCCCCATTTTTCCTAACTGTGACAATAAAGGTGTATGTTTCATTGGCTGTGGGCTTTTTGTTTGCTTCTTAAGGGCTGTTTTGGAAGCATTTATTTATCCAAGTAGATCTGGAGTATTTCTTTACCTTTCTTCCTAAGAAATACAAAAATTCAAGTTTTTCTGCAAGTTTTGCATTTCTGACCTACAGAATTCTAGTCTGGGTCTATATTCAGTTCTTGAGCTCATCACTGTAGCTCTTGATATGAATGAGACTCCTTAAAGTTGATGCCAAGTTAGAAGATAAAACAAATTACAGACTTACTTTTGTCCATTCTATGAATATATATAGCATTAGAGGGAGGCTCTTCCCAGACATCATTTTGGCATGCCTAAGTCTAGTCCAAAAGAGCACAATCCCCTGCTGGCACAGGGGCTATTAAGCAAAGAAATCTCCTAGTAGCCAGAAAGAACTGGGCTCAGCAAGCAATAGAGCAAGGCTGTTGTGCATGTTATCGCATGGCTGTGATCAGAGTCATATTCAAGGAATATAAAATCACAATTCATTTTGCAGTAGTTATGATGAAATGGACGAACACAGGTGTTTGCTGAGCAATGATGAGTGATAAGACTAAAAGCCAGACATCTGAACTGAATAACCTGAATAATTCAACTCCTCTTTGCTCTTCAGAAGCACAGAAGATCTACGCCTTTAAGCTGCAAATGCTTAACTTTATCAGCTGTCAGGTGTATGTCTCCCCTCAACAATCGTCAGGAGAGAGATTTGAATTATTTCTGCTCAATTCAGCACATTTTAGCCAGCATGGAACTCTGTAATCCACTAGCAGGATAATAACATTAACACTCACACACACCTTTCACCTTAACCTCTCAGGCCAAGAAGCTAACTATTCCTGAAGGCAAAAGAGCCTCATCTTGCTATGAAGTCAGTAAACACTCTGGTTACACAGGATGTGGTCATTTGGCTACAAAGGTTATACCCTGAGCACAGGTGGGTATCATATAGAGATAACACCAGTAAAGACTACTTCAGCTTGTAATCAGTGCTGTGGGACTCTGCACCAGCTTGTAGGAGGCTGGATCACCTGGGAGAGCTGGCCCTCATACTACGCTTTCTGCTGTAATCCTAAACTCTCTGGACCCCTTCAGACTTTACCTGACTTCATTCCAGTCTGTGAATTTCACATGCTCCAGCTCTTACAAGTCTTGAGAGTGCACACTTCTTAATATCTGAAATAAAGCTATTTGAAATCAAGCTGCCAAAGTAGATGTACATACTTCTAGCTTGAAGAAAAAGGGTAATCAGCATTTTAAAATTAAAAAAAAAAAAACAACTACAAGGCAGGCAGTGTTTTCCTGCTGACAAATGTATAAGACAATGTAGGCGACATGCACTTTTGAAATGCAGGTGGGCTTTTATTCCTGGCAGCGCAATGAGAGAGGTACTTCCAGATGTGGGGAAAACAAGACCCCTCAAAAGGGATTTGCAAAGATTCAGCACAGAGGAAGCCTGGAGCAAACTGGCACTGTTTAGAAAGCTGGAAGAGAGCCAAACAAATTATGGCCCAGGCTCTTTGGAGCCCTGTCTGAAATCAAAGCTGCTCCCTCCTTTGGTGGGAACTGCACAGGAAAAGGATGATTGTGAGAAGGGAGATGATTGGTGTAGCCTTCATTGCACATGCAAAAGGGTGTAAATTACAATCCCTTGAGCATATAGAGGCAAAGCAAGGTTCACAATGCCTTATTATATTAAGCCACATTATGAAAATTACTGTTTACATTGGTTCATTAATGTTTGTACAAGGCTGTGAACATGCAAAGTGGTAACTATCAGCACAGGCATCAGCATGGTATCTCAACTTTGACACGTTCATGAGTGTTATAACAAAAGAAAACACATTTTGATCATAGCAATTATTGCCCATGAAACATGGTGTTTAGCATATTGTCTAAATAATTTCTGACCACAGAAACTAAGTCAGAAAGTGGTATCATCAGTGTATAATGTTATGCTGAGCAATTTATTCTTCCTAAAAACAAAATGTTTGCAATGATCAATAAATTAACGAATTTAACCCACTAAACTAGTACAATTGGCACTGCAAGGCTATTTAGGTTCTGTGTTGTTGAAACACCTTTACTCAGATTTAGTACAATGCCTTATGTTGTAGTGCCTGGTAAAAGGAAGGTTATTTCTCAGCTTTCTACTTTTTCTTTTTTTTTTTTTTTAATTCTTTTGTCACTTTAGCAGACCTCAAATCAACAAGAGGTTTTAGAATGGAGTTAGAGATCCATTGCCTGAGTTGAAAACCCCAGCATTTCAGAAAGGCAGTTTTGTTTGAACACCAGTTAGAGCACTAAACACCATGAACAGAAGAAACACCTACCCTCATCTCTGCTGGATGAAAGAGTGAAAGCAAGGGGGACTGCAAATAGATCTCTGCTGCCTCTGTGCCCTTGCAGGGCAGGCCCTTTCCTCCAGAAGGGCTTTCAGCTGAGCAATACCTGCTTATTTCCTGGATCAAAGCAAATTCTACAAAGTCCTCTCTTGGTGGCCTTTTATGTATCTCCCTGCCATCCCGAAAGGTTGTTCGTGTCTCTGCCTCTTCTGGCAGCAGTCTGGCTGTGCAGGCAGTTCTCACCATGTGCACTTGGCAGCTCTGCTCCACCAGTCCCTGTTCCACAGGCTTCCCCAGCGATGGTGAGGGAAAGGGCAGCCTGCCCTGTGCCCCTAGGCAGGGGCTGGGGCAGGTTTCCCCTCTCCTTCTTAGCTACAGCCAGTGAAAGGGCACGTAGTAGGAAGGAAACTGTTACACTTCAGCCAGGTTAATAATAAAAAACTCCTGAAGATTGGTTTTGGGACCAATTTTACTTAATACTAGCATTAATGAAAATATAAAAACACACAAATAAATTCCCTGAGACCTAAAAGCCTGCAGGCCCTGTCAATAGGAGGACTGGGGATTCACACAGCAGAGGCTGGATTATCAGGATTATCAGGAGGGGTAATAGTGTGCAAGGTCAGAGGCTTTGGAACTAATAACAAGATCTTTTGCTATAAACTATAAGGTTGTCAGCTGGAGAAGCTATGTAGGGAGTAGTATATTTGTAGAATATGGGATGTTTGCTAATCATCAGCAATAGTGTACATCCCCATCAGGTGATGTACACTCAGAAGAGTGAAGGAAAACTCATTTTCATGGTAACTGTCCCTATGAGAACTCATCCTCTGAAATACCATGTACAATGCCAGTCATGTTCCTGCAAGGGTCCTTCCAATCAGACATCCTCAGAAAGAGGCTTCAAAATTAGCAAGATAACATTCTCATGCAACAAGACTAAACAACCTCACTTTTTACTTTAGCAAGACCAGGACAGGAAGGATAGTATTTCTATCTGGTCATTTACCAGGCAAATAAAACAGTTCAAAAGGAACTTCAAGCTAAAAGACACACAGGTATAAATTTCAGAAGAAAATGAGAAAAAATGAAGCAACAAATTTCTAGAAGTGTCTCCCCAACAGAGTCCAAACATCTTAGAAGGGGTTTGAAAAGTTCACAGAAAGGTGAAGGTCAGGGAAAATAATGATGAAACCAGAACTAATTTACAGTGGGAAAGCTACTACCTCTGTGCTACTACATTGTTATCTAACACTTTCTGTTTCTCTCCATCAAACTTCCACAAAAATTGTTTACTATTTTTAGCATTTCTGTATAGCAGTGGCAAAGTTTTTCACCTCCATTTCTTGCAAACATGCCAATACCATTTTTCGTTTTCACACTAATGCTATAATGGTGCATGTCTCAAACACCTGAAGGTACACCTGACAGCCTGTCTCCTTCTGTACCCCATAGAACCTCTTTGCAACACAGAAAAGTAGGATGTGCCCATTCTGCCTTGCTCCAGCTGCCTCCCCTCAGGTGTTATTTTTGAGATTTCTAAAACAGTATGGTGCATTCCTTCAAACCTGTGCTGTCTGTCACACTTCCTTCACCTACAATGAGCCACCTCTAAGAAATACATCATTTGCACTGCCCCCTCCACCCCGATCCCCCTGCACATCCATCTCTTCCCATTAAACAAGACTACTTGTTGTAGAGCAGCCCTGTCCTTAGCCTTGCACCACAGTAACTGCTGATGGGTTATTCTGAGAGAGAAAAAGCAGGCAAAATACAAATCAGGCTGTTAGAAAGACTAAACTCTGTGAAAGACAAAGTCTGCAAGAAGAAAAAAATGCTTGAAAAATTGTATAAATAAGGCAGCAGTAAGATTCTGAGGAAAGAGTTAAAACAAGTAAAATAGAAGAACTTTCCTGATCTCAAATTCCAAAAACACCAGAGACACACATGGCTCTACCTATGCCTGAAAGTGATTTCAGGAATCTAGAAGCATCTCATCAATGGTGCTAAGGAAAGCAGAAACATATTCCATATTTCCCTTGAAAAGACCCCCACACTACAGAAACAGCTGCTGGGAAAGGACAGCCAACAGCTCAGAGCTCCAGCTTGAATGGCTAGTAGCAAGAACAGAAAAGCAGTGTCATTGAATGGGTAGAAAATGAAGGCCTTCCCTCAGAGGAAGGGACACATTAGGCCTTCCCTAATGTGTCCATAGTCCCCTGATAATAAATAGAAAAGTCATTTCTTGAGAGAGCTGTTTGCTGTTGAAAATGTTAACATAATCAGATTAGGTTTGGTAAACATTTAAACAGAAAAAAACCAAGAACATTCTCATAAATTTGGACAATGCTAAACTTGAAATGTTTCTATGCCACAAACCAGAATATCACAGAACACTAATTTTGCCAAGTAGAATGACAGAAAATTCAAAAATGTTCAGCTCTTCTGGGGAATGGAAATTCCAGCTTTTAGTCAGCTTTCTCAGGTGTCACTGAAAAAAAGTAGGCTTTAGATCGTCACTCACACCTAAGTTTTCTTTAAGTGAGCTCACAGTATTTCTGCCTTTCACCAAGAAAATGTATTAATTATTATGTAACTAATAGCAGCCACTGACCTCTTCTACTGCACCTTACCAAGACAGCTTTATTTTTGTAGGCTGGAACAAATTGTCCCTTAAATGTTAGGTGCCAACTGCTAAGCCATGGATGTAAATAAACAAAAAGACATTTTCAAACCACAACTCAGAAGCATGATCAGTTTTTCCCAACACTATTTCTATTACCTAGACTTCGCTTTTCTAACAGCATCAGACTCAAGCTCAGTGCTCAAAGCTGCATCTAGTTTGTAACTAAAACAAGCAAGTTTGGTTTTTCCGGTTTTCTGTTAAAGCAATAAACATCTTTTTCACCTGCTCTAGGAGAACCACTTAAAAATTTCAAAAGCCTTAAAAATATCAATATAAATGAGCTACAAGGAAGTTAAAGACAAATAATGTTCGCACTTTGTTAAGGTTTCCATGTTAGAATCAGTCTTCCACAATGGCTGCACATTAGAAAACTGAAATTGTTGCCAACATGAACACTACACTTAGATCACAATATGAATTAATGAGCTTGCTTTTCACCTTCATCTCCCCCTTCTTCAACGCTTTCCTCCCCCTCCCAAATAAATGAGACGTGTTCCTAATAAAGTGCTTGAAAAGAAGGCTGGGAAATTTAATAATAAAAAGCTCTCTGAAATTAAGTTTCTGGCAGTGCTTTAAAAAAGAAAATGTTATTACTTGGTCCTTTGCTTTTCCCTAAAGCAAATTGCAGTCCTTTGAGGAACGCACAAATATAAAGCAGATAATTTACAAACCTTTTATTCGGCAATTTGCCTGGTCCAAATAAGCAACTATAATAGGAATTGCCAACTGAGTGTTTAAAGATTCTAGCATAGGAAGAGAAACTGCACATTTCAGAAGAAAGGCTCTGTCTAAACTATCAAATTCTAGACTTTCAATGGGGCACGAATTGTTGAACATGTTCATTTTCATAGGAAACAGAAGGGAGCATTAAGAAGTGAGTTCTTATCACATAATAAGTTTCCTAATCTCAGCACTTTTGCATTTGCTGCACTGACGATGACAAAGAGGAAATGCTGAGTTTGTCTTACACTGTTCAAGTCCAGAACTACAAATAAGAAAATATTTAGTGAAGCAAACCCTGACTTTTGCCTCTGCTCATGTCTTATCAAAAAGAGTTATCGAAATAATCTTGACAATTAAAAAAAACTAAATAATGTCAATTAAATTGTGAACACATCACCAGGAAAAAAAATGCAATACTAATTGTCTAGTCTTGCATCAGCTACTTCTTAGACTCTTTTATACATAGCTCTCAAAGAATGGTGTACGAAAATCAGGCTCCTCTGAATTCTTTAGGAATTTGCCTGTTGCACTGGGTCAGGATTGTGCTAGAATGCAATACATAACTCTGTAGAAATTTCTCAAGGGACCTACAAGCTAACCGACCGGGTTCCTATACTGACATTTATATTATGGTTACTTTCCCTGTAAAATAAAAACGGGCCAAGAAATTGGATTTGGAGTTTCAAGTTGAAAACCTGTTAGGTCTTGTGCTAGTTTAAATTCAGAGAGATTAAAATTTTGAAATCTATGCAAATGACACCTTGACATTCACACACAAGGAGTTTGCAAAACTATTAATTTTTGACTGAGAAAATTTGGAAAGATGTATATATGTATCAGAACCTTCTGCAATTTTTATGTTGCCTATCAAACAACAGCAGAGCATTCAGATGAATGAATCAAAGGTACAAATTCTAAGCCATTGTTCACATGCTGAGAAAATTCTATTGGAAATTCTGTTTAAAATTGGCCCAGATTTTCAACAGACTATGAATAATTTCTAAATAGGTTCTTACAAATTTGTAAGAAGAAATGATAGATGAATAGTTATTCTTCAATGACTACTTTAAACAAAACTGAACACTGAGACTACACAAGTGAAACTTTGAAACTATGAAATAGGAAGAGAAGTTCTCTGTGCTAGAATTTAAGATTTAAATTCAAGTACCACTTCAACCTTAACTACCAGATCACTTATTGATACAATCATTAATGCAAAACAATACCTGTTTTATTCTTTTATCTTCATTGTAAATCTTCTAATCACATTCTATACACAAAATTTAGCAGTGAAATGTGTGTAACTAGTGTTACTGAAACGTTCCATCTTGATTTATATCTCACATACAGAGCTGTGAAAAATACACCTAAAAGATTTTATCTGTGGAACTACCTCCAATAGTAACACTAAATGAAGAAATCTATGAAGGCTTAAAGAAACCTCTTTTCCTCCCACAAGAAATGTCAAGATCTGCTGAATAAGTCAGAAGAATGTGATTTTTGCATATAGATTTCTGATTCAGCTGCAAATAAATTGCTATGACGTTGCTGGACAACTCCCTGTGCTCTCAGAACTAAAGGAGGCTTAGAAACAAAACCTCAGCTCCATGTTAAGCATGTTAATTGTGGAATGGTTAAAAATCATCATCATCTCCCTCATGAGAGCAACACAGAAAGGTGTTTCTGTGCCACCACAGAATGGGTGGCATATTTAAGGCTGAGGAGGGGCTGGAGGTATCCAGGCCTTACTTGCTCCTACAAACGTCTCTTTCAGCAAGATCTGTTAGCACAGGCTCTTGGCTCTCTGCTGTCTCACAAGCAACATAAAACATTTTCAAAATGTTGTATCTTTTACACAGCACAGAAGACACACACTTCTCTGGATTAGCTTAATTAAAGCAGCTCCCTCTGACAAAAGGGCAGGTTATGCCTTTAAAGAGTTAAATCATACCACATAATAAAATCAGCTTTTGCCCTGGATAGGCACAACTAAAGCTGGTCTTTCTTTCCTCATGAATGGGAATTGTATCTTTATACCAAGAGCAAAAACAGCTCAGTGAAAGCTGACAAAGTGTGTATAATCCTTGGAAGAAGTAGAAAAGCCAGAATCCATAAGCAACTCTGTGTAAAAAGGATTCCCAAGCGGAGAATCTCATCCTAATGACGCTACTTTTCAGAGGTGAAAAGGGAGCAGAGGGAGATTATCCCTCTACATCTTCGTCATGCCTGGTGTATAAACAACAAACCAGACCAAACCACACAGCTTATGGATTCACTAGTGAGCTGAGCCAACTGTGCTGGGAAGAGAGCTCCTCTGCTCCTGAAAAGGAATCATTCAAGGGGAAACATACTGTTTTCATGCACCTTTCCAGAGAGACAGTTAACAGGGACTTTCAGCTTTACTCAGCTAAAAATGTCAGAAAATAGCCTTCTCTGAAGTAAATAACCAAATAAAAATACATCATACAGTGGATTCCACATTTCTGGAGCCCGCTCCTCATATACTTCACAAGACTGACAAGAAGGCTTTGGCTGAGAGGAGCCAGATCTGGCCTTTTATTAACAGCAAGCTGAGTTTCACCTGAGAAGATGTGCCATTCTATCACACATCACCTGCCTTGACAACAACACAGAAGTCTGGGAGAAGTGGTACTTGCTCTTACAGCATCATTTGAAAAATTGTCAACAGAAGGCAATGCACTGAAGGCATGGAAACAGCTACCAGGATACAGCCTTGATGTTGATACCTCTGAAGCAGGAGGTACACAAGTGGGCTGTACATCCCAGTGACAGGGAGAACAGCAGCTTCCTGGGTCTTAGTGCATCTTAGTGGCTCTCCACAGCTCACTACCCCTCCAACTATTGCACCTTTCCTTTCAGTGTTACTGTCTTACAGGATTACTTTTAAATTGCAGACCTCAAAATAACCTGGAAAGTTAAATCCTCTGAAGACTGAGTGCAAATAGGATTACCTGTAACTTCCAGTTCTCACCCAGCTGTACCACCTTGGACCTCTGCAGTGGAACAGATATCTCACGGGCAGAACAACAAAGGACTTTGGGGGGTTATTTTATTTTTTTCCTCCCAGAAGAAAGGAAGACAGAGGTAGGAGACACTACTTGTCAATGTTTTTATTCTGACTGTACACCTCCCTCTTTCGTTTGGCATTTCACTTCTGACTGAGGTCTTGTACACTTCCCCACAGAGGAGGCAGCATATGTGAGCCACTCTGGCAAAAACTGCCCTCCCTTTTGACATTCATGCCCCTCACTCATCTCAATAGGGCTCTCCTCTCCTGTACCAGTTTTTATCCCCAACCCCATCCTGCAGCAGGAGCAGTCCAGTGTGAGCCCTTCATCTGTTCTGCAATAAAAATCAGTGCTGCTCACTGCTGCTAAATCACTAGGCAGCTCTACCTGGGAGCTTTCACACTACACTGATGGGAGTTTTCATTGCCTTCCTGGCACTTTGGACAACAGCACTTCAGAGGATTATAATTCTACTCATTCAAGCAATAATAGTGGGCTCTGGATAAGCAGAAATGTAATATTTCAAGGTGGAAGACAAGATTCTTCAACAGAAAGTTACTTCACTTGACTTCTTTGAGATGGATGGTATAGCCTTATGTCAATTCCTATACTGATATCTACAGGGCAAATCACCTCCTCCAGTGCTTTGGGAGACACCTGCAGCAACCACCAGAGAATGGCTCAAGTTAAACACTCCTAAAGCCACTTTGGTTATGCATTTCAGACTTCAGAAATCTTTGGACTGGTCAGTTCAGGACACAGACCTAATCCAATGTCCAAGCCCAGGGCAAAGGTGCAAAAAAACTCTGGGGTCCTTGGAGTTCAGGGTTCAAAACATTCTAAAACCTCCTACTTGTTGTGCCAGTGCTGACAGACACAGAGACTCAGAAAAATGTGATCTCTTCATTAGATGCAGTTCTGCAGCAACTACAGATTTTCTCATTTGCATTTTAGTCAATATTTCTTTAAAATCTTTATACCCACATATAAAGTGGGGCTACTATTTCTGAACTGCATCAGTCTTATACACTAACCAGCACTAAATATTTCTGCCCATAGAGTTTGCTTATTATTACCCTGAATCTCCTCACAATTTTCACATTACTCTACATAGTTATATACTTGCCTTTATAAATCTCTTATTTCCTATTTGTAGATGTAGGAAATTTCCTGTACTTTCCTAAAAATAAACCCTGTAGATAAAAACAAATAAAAACAACAACAACAACAACAACAAAAGAGGCAAAAGTAGCAGTGAAATACTTTCTGTCAACACAAATAGCTTGGGCAATGGGTTAGACTCATTTTTCCCAGAAGATGGAAGATACCCCTCTAATTAAGATTTCTGTGGAGTAGGAAGCATACAATTAGATGATGAGAAAGCATCTCCCACTCTAGACAGACTATTCAAAGTGTTTAAACTATTTTTTAAAACACAGTTACATGATAAAAAGATCGGGGTTTCAGTTTTTGAAACGATTTATTTAACTTTTAAATGCAACAGGATTCCATTCATTCCAGTGCTTAGAAAACATTTCTTTGTCTTAGTATACTCCATCAAACAGTGATAAGCACCATTTCCCATTTATTAGTGATGATTTCGCATAAATAAGAATAATAACCTTGTTTCTGTAAAGATCACTACAGAAATCTTGAATCTGTTGAAGACTGAATCAAAACCTCTAATAGGTATCCCTCTTAAATCCTATAGAAGCTGTCAAAACTTTGACTCTCTAGCTCAGCTGACTTAACAAAAACTCCACTAGAACAAACAAACAAATAAAACCACCACTTTTTTATTATTTATTTTCTTCTGCGCATATAACCCAAGATGGCATTCTGTCAGAGAGAGACAGCTGGCGGCAAAGTTGCCCATCTTTGTTTTGCAGATATTTGTAGTTGCCAGCTATTTGGAAGAGTCCCCAGTCTTGTCTCACAGCAAGTCAGGTTGTGTACCCAGCTGTCACCAAGCCACAGCCATTATGGCAAACTGCAAAAGACTCTGAAGAAAGAACAGATTTTCACAGAAAGAGACAAAAGAAGAAAAAAAAATGAAACCGGACTGTAAGATACTCCAAATGAAAACCTCTGCAAGAAGTTCTTTCTCTGCCTCTCAACTTCAGAATATAGTTTGGGATCATCTGTCCTTTCAGTGGAATTGTTACCAGCATGCAGCTGCTAAAGCTGACTAATCCAATCCTCCTGATCACATTAAGAGAATTTACAGTGTGTCCTTGAGCTCTTACCTGATTCTAGACAGATGACTTTTAAATAATAACTTCTTTAGGACACTCAAAACTCCACAGGCCCCTGAACCAGCAAAACTAATTTTGAAGTAATGCACTTTAATGGGAACAGCTTCAACTGATCTTGTATTCTGCTGAACTCCTAATTAGCTTTTACTGTGCTAGCACACAGTAAGGGGACGTAGAAATTAGTATAGACATATCAAGTAATCAGCCTATTTGGCAGCAGTTGGGGTGATGAAAATGTAAGTTCTGCACCCCAGAAAGCACACCCAGCAGTGAGCTCAAAGGGAGCCCCAGCAACACTGTGCCACCAAGGGAGGGGCTCGGGCTCACCAGGCAGCACCAGCTTTACCACCACTGAGATGCTTCACAGGGACGGCAGAGAAATTTATAGCGGGTCTTCAGTACCAGATGTGTGGATGTGTGTGCACAGAAACAGTCAGTAGGAACAGGGAAAGAAACCCTGTACCTGAGCATCATGGATTTAATAACCACTTCATGCACTAGTGGCAAAGCCATAAACAATTCAAATGCAGGTCCTCACTAAAATGTTATTATCAAAGCAGGGCAAGGAATTACGCAGCCACTGAAGGGACAGGAATCATCTGGAAATCACTGGAAATAGAATTCAGAAAGCCATGAGAACCACAGTGCTGACAGATAATGAAGAGAGAACTCAAAGTGAAAAAAAAATGCAAATTCCTGTCCTCCTACTTGGCCACGTTTTGAGCCACAGCTGCTGTTGCTCACTTGCAATACAGGAGAAGATTATTTTTAAACAAGTAACTTCCCAAACTATGCAACTGTTCCTAGGAATTTTCACTGTTTTGCAATGTATAAATCAGAATCACAAATCAGATTAGCCATTGCCATTGGTACCCTGGACTATTGTTTCCATGGGCTCTAAAATAGTCTGTATCTGTACCTTTACTTACTGATTCCCTTGCCACCTGCCTAAAAACAAAGCCACTTAAAAATCTAGATTTAATACAAAGAGTAAAAGGACACATAGAACAGTACATTGTGAAAATGCCTCATAAAGCATCTGTTATAAACCTTCTTTAGTTTAGTGCTTAAGGGATGGCAGCAGGTTCCCCATGTCCTGAAGCAGATAAAAAATCTCTACTGCAAAGCACATCAGCTGTGTCAGACTCCAAGCATGCACTTGGTTCATTAGTTATTTAGTCAGTCTAAGTCAAATCCTAAGTTGTTTTGTCAGGATGTAATCTAAGAATCAGAGTGCAGGTCCGAGACATGAGAAAGACATTATCACTCACTTGAGAAGATGCCTTGAACTGGAAGTAGAATCTCAAAGACAGATCACCATTCTGGTACCTAATAACTGCTCTAACCTTAATATGTTAGCTAACAAGATTAGGTAGCTGGTTTTGGTTGGGCTCCACGCATTTTTTTTTTACTAGTCCTTTGTCTTCTGCGAGTGTGGCATAATTTGTATAGGACAATGCTCCTTCCCCACTTCAGGGATGCTGTAGTATTAATATTTCTGGATTCTGAAAGAATCAGCTATAACTCAGAGTGGTAGAATTACTGTGGAAGTCCACCTCAGTTTTCTTTCATAGGTATTTCGCTACCACACCATCAGCTTTCTTCTTTGCTAATAGTAAATTTCAACTCCCTTCAACCTTCTTTTCAGCATCTTCAACCTAACTCTCTAAATCCTCCCTCCATTCTTGGAGACCATGGGGCAGGGAAGATTTCTTCTATCCAGGGAAACCTATTCCATATATCTCCTGCCAGTTTCAAACAAAGCTGCACACCCACCTGCCCTTTCCCTTCTTCAAAATTTCCTCACTTTTCACACAACGAAGTCCAAACTGCATTATGAGAACTAATTTTGATATTTGAATTTTTAGGCCATTTGTAGAACTAAAGCCAGACTGTTCAGTATCCCCACAAAACCTTTTGGCAATCATTTCTTCTGCTCCTTCTTCCAAGCTACAGACAGGAGTCTAAGACGGAGTGCAGGTATTTTCTTTTTATACTAGTGATGTTTAAATTGCACATCATGTACTCTCTACCACAGACAATGTTTTAGCTGTTCTAGTTGTTTCCTGGTCTTGCTTTTTCAAAACATAATGCCCTCGCGGTACCTCACAAGTGACTGCAGTTCCAGATTAATTTTTCACATGCCCCCTGCAAAGGCAGTCACAGGCAGTGCACAAAGAGTGCCCAAAACAGAACTTCATTGCAATGCTCCCACACAGCAAGGGAAAAAGACCATATGCATCTCTAATTTCTGATCTGCAATTAAAGAATCCTGTTTACCTTTGTGCTATTACATCATTTTCACTACACCATGCATCTCTAAACTTTATGGGATCCTAACACCAAGCTGCCTCAAGAAACTTTAAAGGATTACTAAATGCTGCTGTGATATTGCCTTATCCAGTTTGAAGAGAGCACCATTTTTCAAATTTTCTAATTGATCGCACCCAGAAAATATATAATCATAGTTACCAAAAGATATAAAATGACACAAAATTAGTCATTCCTTAGTCACTGACTGCTTGACATTTACAAAGTTGGCCTGATTTAAAAGGAAGGAAAAAATTACCTTGAGGGTATCTAACCTCACAGAGTAATTAGCCTGAGGCTCACTGAAGAATGGTAATACATTCATTAATTCCTGACATAGCAATACAGTCAAGGTGCAGAACACAGTCTCAAAACCCTCTGCACCCAATTTCTGTTTAAACTGCTTATTGCTTATTAGCTGCCCAACCTGTTGCCCAGCCTGCAACACACTGCCTGCTTCGAAACCCAAAGGCAGACTGGGACAATACACGGCTTCACCTTAACCTCGCCTGGCTGTAAGTTGTGCCAGGAGCAATCCTGTTACTGGAACCCTTTGACAGATTCGCAGAAAGGCTCCAGGAAACATCCTGGATTCATTTCAAAGAGCAGACAGCATATAGTAAGACTGCCCCAGTGCAGACTTCTCAGCTGTTACACATCTGTGTCTGCACATTTGATGCCAGACCAGGATCTAATTTGCCTGCTTCACAAAAGGTTGTGGAGAAACAGCAGATGCAGTAACATCATGCTTAAGCAATCAGAAAACAAAACAAAACAAAACAAAAAAAAAAAACAAAAACAAAAAAAACCAAAAAAACCACAAAAAAAACCAAACAAACAAAAAAACACTTTAAAAAAGTTTGCCATTTTCCGTGAAAAGGAAGCAAGTGAATGAAGATGTTTTTCTATCAATTACAAAGCTGAGATTTCTGGGTTTTGGCTATTGAATCATAACAGTTCACTTGCACATTTTCAAGTTATCCTCTGAATCATAAAGGTCAAAAATTTGCACCAAGCAAGAAACATTAATAAAGTCTGATGAACTTATCTGTCAATGGGCAGATGATCCTTAGCTCTATATTTTATTACTATTGCACAGTGATCAGCCACACATACTTCTACCACAGCTCCTGAGTATGTGTCCCACGTGGCTCATGCAATGCACAGGACCAGGAAACTGGGCCCTAAATATTTGAAATCTCTCAATAAACACAGAAATGGCAAAAATGACACTTCATTGCAGCTGACTGACACTTGTCACCCCAGAGACAGTGTAAAAATTGATGAAAACACCAGAGTGGTGAGCATGGCACAAAGAAAACATTTTTTGGCCAGCTTCTGTGGAAGGGTAAAAAAATAAACCAATACATTAAAACATCTCCATCTGATGATGAGTTACCCCCTGGGCCATGACCAGTCCAAACGCTAGGCTAGCTTTTTTTGCATAGTTGCAGAAAACATCAGACAGACTGGCAAAAGTTTGTTTACTGTTTGGGCAAAGTGCTTAAAATGGCATCAGATCATATTTTTTTTTTCTGATATTCATTAATGTCTCAAAAACTGAATAAGCAAACAAGGTAACGATCCTCAGAGAGATTTCACAGAACTGACATGCTGGTGCCCTCTCCCTCAACAAAATACAAAGCTCTAACAAAATATTCACTATGAATGCACAATGCTTTGATGGCATTCCCAGGTATATACACTAAAAATAATGCCCTAAGCACTATTTAATATAGTTCCAGAGTAAGAATCAATTGTGAAAAAACTAAAATGGAACAAAATAAAATGATATAATAATGTTTTTAAAAAGCAAATCTGCTCACTGCCTCTACACAGTCAGATCTAGTGATTGAAGAGCAAACCCAAGTTTTTCCTTCTATCAGCAAAGCTGAACCAGCTCTCCTAATCCATGGATGAAGTTTTCCTGCCACTTTTCATAACAATTTTTTAACTAAGTGCTGGCTGAGTCCAGTTGCTTGACTTGAGGTCACAGCAGAATAGCCACTCTTCTTGCCATGACGTGGTAGCGTGGAACAGGGGTGATCACATTCACAAACCACCACTTCCCTTTCCATGTTGGACATACACCTGGTTCCACTTGCTGTGCGTGCTGCAGGAGTGATGCGCTTTCAGCTGGGCAGGATTTCAGCAGTCGTGTGCCCAGTTTGTTCTGGTTAAGTCACAAAACAAATCTCTGGCAAGCACCGATATCAAGACTTTGTGTTGAAATTTTGGCTGGCCCTCAAAGAAACATGCACCTTAGAGTGCCAGGAGTCCCTGTTTGTGACTTGAGTTGTGTTTTAAAGCAGTTCTACATTTCAAAAATTCTTTACAGAAACCTTTTGTTCTAAGATATTTCACATATCAGTTTAAAAGATAATCCAAGAAAGCAGAAGGCTATGTGCTTGTTTAAATAATTCTTTAAAATTACAAGGCAGCATTAGGTATGTCTGCCACAATATTAATGGATCCATAGTAGTCGTTATACTCTAAATGAAAAAAAATCCTTAATTACCCACAGGTTTTCAGTACATTCAACAGTATGTATCAAAAAAATAAACTGAGTTCAGGCTAAACATTCTATCATAGCCTTTGTTTAAAAGAAAGAGAAAAAAATAGCAATTGAGTAAAGAGATTGACAGTGAAATATACCATACTGCAATTGCTCATCTTATGCTCAGACATTACCTGCTAGGAATATACTCATTTAGGAGGGCAACACTTTTACAGCTGCCAAGAATATGTGCATGGAGAAGGAAATGCTGAATGCTCCGATGAATTTAATGGTTCATCTCTAGACTCAGACAGTGACAATCTCCAAGAGCATCTACCTTGGTCATTTCCATGCTTCAAGAATACTAATTAGAGAGGAGTCTGGCTGAACTCTAAATCCATATTTTCTTCATTTGCATGTTTGAGCAAGTTCTCAGTTACAGCTTTGCTTGTTTTCCATGAGAATTAAAATTTCAATGCTAAAAGTCACAATTTCTCTTCTGCCGAAAGCCTTTTCCGCACTCTGATCCAGATGATTTGGCAGACACCTTTACCGACCTGCAACTCAGAGCCACCACACCACTCCCATTAAAATCTCAAATCAGAATAATGCAAAATTAGCTCACTGCTTTTTCTAGAGGACTGAGCTCCCAAAAAAGAATGTGATCTCATTACATAGGTCCCATGCCTAGAAGATTTTTCTGAATGAATTATCACTGATTAAGGTGTGATTTAGCATGCCAACTGCCAGAGGCATCTGAAAAGCCCTGTTGCCAGCAGATGCATAATTTTCTTCAATATTCGAAACAAAATTAAACTTAAGTTCAGGTGGGCATCAAAGATGATTTCTTCAAATGCAGAAATGTTTTATTACATCATTTCTCTCTATCATATTACTGCTTCTTAGAGTAGTTCATAACTCATTTTTCACAAAGCTGTCTATAGTTTGATAGTCCAAGTATACCCAAAGGTCCCCCTCACCCTTCTCCTACCCCTTTCCTTTTCATCTCCCTACGTTTCCTGAGCAATGGAGGCTATCACAACACCTCACCTATACTTTCTTTTCATCTGAAAACCACTGCTTTGCAATGTCTCCAGGCAGTGCTCTGTCTCACATACCTGACCTGTCAGCACTGCACGGGCAGCCCAAAACCACAAGACGCCAACGCCATGCAGCTGTACGGCTGTGTGGAGCGTGTGTGTGTGGAGGGAGAGAGGAGCTAAGGTGGACCACTGCCTCTTCCAAGTACTTTGGAAATGAATGCCAGTATTCTACAAGCTGTTGTGATAATATGAGCAAACGACAGGCATACATAACTAGCTCACAGAAAAGGGACTGGATTTTCTATTAACCATTTTAAATTTTCTCCAGTGGGAGCAGAAGAGCAAAACTCTGGTAGGGAAAAAATAGTGTAAGCTGCAAGTCTGCCTCCAACAAATAACACTGTTACCTATTCCTACCTATAGCAAGCAGAGCACGTTGCCTTGCCATGCAAGCCATGTCTGTCCTGATGTACATTTTTGGGACTGTGCTAGTGCCATGACTGTAAAACTGGACTGCTCTTCTCAGGAAGTACAGAAAATTGCAGGAAGCAGTGATCCATCTGAAGAGGCCATGCTATTTTGTTGCTCAAGCCAGGGGCTAGCAGGGCATTCAAACGCACAAGTTCAATTTCTGTATTGATAAAAAAAAATAATTTTACATTGGGATGACTGTACATTCTGTGCATGTAAGGATAAAATACATAAAAATAGCTCAGCAATTAATCTTCAAAATTAGATTAGAGAGAAAAAAATGTCTTTAGATCATCCTCATCAAGATATATAAGAGCTGTAAAATCCTTTTGTAGCAGAAATTCAGGTTACTAAATCGTCCCAAAAATGCCTGGCTGTGTATTGTACTAGGTTAGCTTTTGGCCATGGCAGACTTGAAACAGTAGACAGCTTTCATTTCTAAAAATCCCATTGTTATATAGTAACCTCTTTTCGAAAGTATCAGCACAATAATTCCACCTAATTACTTAGGGAGTGCTGGCACAGGTTCTGAGAGGGCAGCTGCAGCAAACCTGTATCCTCATGGCCAGAGGCGATGCAGGACACACCAAACAGAGTGCACACACCTGCACATTCAACAGCTTCATCATTCAAACCATGGCACAGATGTGTGGAGTATGAGAACCAAAGCAGAAGTGTAGAGGCCCAAGACAGCTCATTTCTTTAAAAGACAGGTCTTTCCAGCAGAACCCTCAGCTGAATAACATGGACTACAAAATGGACAAAAGACTTCCAAAACTCAGAGACTCTATAGCTATCTATGGTAATGTATTTTCCCAAGAATTAATCTCTCTCCTTTCTTAATGCATGAAAATGACGGCTGCTACCAAATGCTTTCAGCACTGACATTTCAAGTCAGCATTCCAGGCAATCTTTAATAATTTTTATTGTATTTAAAACATTGTATTACTGTCCCTATCTGTTTTGTTACAAGAAACAGGGTATAAAGGGTACCAGAATGAAACAGGTCATTCAACTGATAAAGAACTGTGTTCTTTCAGCAGTTGTATGCATTTTGCTTAGTCTTTTATGTCCAAACATGTTTTGTTTTCCTAGTATGAATGATTCTAAGACAAAACATTTTGTGTGACTTAATGAGGTTAATCAACAACAAATTTCAGTAATACTGAGTAAATAAGAATTATTAAAAAAAAAGCCAACAAAATCTTTCTTGAATCAGACATCTCCTTCAGCACTAGGAATTCTAATTTTCCCTGTTTATGCAGATGTTTCTCGCCTGAATTTTCATCCTAGCATGGCAACAGCCAGCAGCTGCTCTCCTGTCTGGAGTATATTGGTTTGAATGCAGCCTCTAGTGAGATACACACCCTAAATCTGACGCAAATAGAGTCTTGAGAATATAAGGACTCATAAAGGAGATTTGATGGGCTTTAACTGCAGCCGAATGCTACACATGGAACGTACTCTGCAATAACATGTACCTCGTATGGATCCTATTTGCTTCTCCATGATAAAGTGGCAACTTAAGCTGCGAAAATTACTGCCATCCATCTCATCCCATGCATTCACATGCTTGGGAAGCGTAAGAGAATATGCAGCTATGTGTTTCGCAAACAAAATATTTCTCGTAATTTAAAAAAAAAAAAAGAGAATAATGCATATCAGAAGAAATGATCAGGCAAAGCACTGAGGCCTGGCATGAGTCCAGCCCAGCAAAACCCATCAAACCTGCTTCACACTGAACTCTCCTGCCTCAGAGGCCAGAATCAGATCCACAGTACAAAGGTCCAACAACTCTCAAGTCAAAAGGGCAGAATTTATTCCTAAACTTAAAATTTCTTTTTTTATGTGCTACAAAGGCATGTCCCTTTTGCTGTTTTTGTGTGCAGTGACAGTATTTGTTCTGTCCTCTCACAGGATCTCACTGATCTCACAGTGTGTTTATATGAAGCGTGATGTGTGAGGACCACATGGGCATATTATAAAGGTTTATATATATATATATACATGTGTGTCGGTTAATTGAACTTAAATAAACCCCTGAAAGCAGTGTATATCCATGAGAAAATTGTGTGTTCTGTGTGTGAACTCACAGACCTCGTGAGTTTAAAGATTGTTCTGGTAATTTTCTTCTTCCAATTTCAGGAATATTTCTTTGAAATATTTCCTTCAAATATAAGATATATTTCCATCATGTATGTCACATTTCCTTTTTCTATAACACCAATTCTTTACACACTTCTATCACATTTCTATTTACATGATACCTCTTTAAATCTGATAGTTCCTTCACTTGTTGTTGTTTTAACTGTAATGTTATTGTCAAATTTTCATTTTCTGTCTCTAGTTCCTTTCTTTATCTACTTTGCCACAGGAAGATGATGATCCCACATTATTAATTATCTCACAGTGATATTGAGGAATTTATAGCTGATGACATAATAGGAAAACCTAATTATTTTAGCAAAGATATGCTTGAATCCATTTTTCAGGACATTAATTCAGCAGAACTCTTACAGTCCTGACTTCTATGAATGGTAACATGGCAGTGTAACCTGTTCCTGTAAATCTACAAGCAGGAATTGATTCCAAACTTTTGCCCTAACAGCCAAAAAACGAGAGTCTCTACATATTGCTTTGGGAAACAGAATTGGGTTACTCAGACATGATATAAATTCAGAGGTCCCAGGACTGGCAGCAATACTTTCATTTGTCAAGTGGGATAGAAATTTAAAGATGGTTTTGCCTCGAACAACTGACAAGACATTTACAAAATTAAAGAAATAAAAGAATGCTTCAAACAAGACACAATTTCTCATTCTAATGGCTTGTTTGTACTATCATTGATTTCAAAATGAAAAGTATGCAGCACAACACCTACTTTTATATTAGTCTCCATTTACTGTTTCCTTGTATTAGATGAACAATTCCTGTAGTTGTTTTTACCAAAGTTTTTCAAACACTAACCATATAAGGAGGCTTATTATTCCCATTTAAGAAATGAGAATACTGTGGAACTAACATTACCTGTGATCTCACATCTCAGGAAAACTGTTACTTATTTACCTGCCACGTGAGCTGTGCCCAGAGCACTCCTGCAGGGCACACCCACTGCCGCTCCTGGCTCCAGGCTCTGGGACCGTGGGATGGCCCCTCTCTGCCTGACTGGTGCAGAGAAGGCTGACTCATGTGAGTCCTGAGAACACAGGCAGACCTATGAATACTTTTTCAAAAAAAGAGAAGTACCTATTTCCTCAATAGACAGAGTGGACAAGTGAGTAGCAAAGGCCAGTCCTGTTTAATAATATCTTTATGGATGATCTGGATGAGGGGGTCAAGGGCGCCCTCAGTAAGTTTGCAGATGACACTAGGTTGGGTGAGAGTGTTGGTCACCTGAGGGTAGGAGGACTCTGCAGAGAGATCTGGACAGGCTAGATCGATCAGCTGATGCCAATGAAAGGAAAATGATACAATGATCCAATGATTTATTTCACATCTAAATACTCTTTGGGTGGAACTCCCAGAAAAGGGAGAAACCACAGCAAAACGGTGGAGAAATGTTAATTCAAGACTCCAACGTGTCAGCACAAACAAGACCAGAAGCATTTCATATAGCCACTTTTGGAAGGTTCAGGACCTAGCCATTTCACAAAAAAAAAAATCGGAAAATAAAATAATGCAGTGAAGGACAAATTATTTATTGAGGGTTTTTTATTTTATTCTTTGGATGCAGAAATGCATGAAGCAAAGAAATCTACATAAAAACAAGGCTAAGTGATCTTTAAGAGGAGAGGGAGGGAAAAACAAAAAAACCAAATACCCCAAAATAGAATCATACTTCAGTACTCTGACAGCTTATACATTGACATACACATTAAAAACTTGGCAGACAGAGCTGCCGTGGCTTCCTCAGGATCGCTGAGGGACCTGGGAAAACTGCAGGAATATCACCAGGACAGGTTGTCCCTGCCAGCTAGCAGGCATGGTGATTCAGCTCTGACTGTCAATTAAAATCCTTATATCACACTTCGTATCATCACAGCAGCAGGCCAGAATTGATATTCAACATTTAAGACTAAAATATGTTTTTAATTATTCTGAACTAATTGAGAGGTACTGCTATAAAAAATTAATTAACAGCTTTTAACAGAAAATTGGGGGAGAAAAAGCAATGAAAAGGGATCTACTTAACTTGCCCACTACCTTTTTTGGTTTTGGAAATATATACCATATAATGTTATTTTATGAAAATGTTTCAATGACTTGTGCCTGTATGCTGATCCTACACCTAAGACATTTTGGGAGATATTAGGTGTAAATAAATTTGAGGACACAGTGTGCTCTCAGACAGTGGAGGGACCAAGAGATTTTGAACTCTGTACTCATCAGCCCCAACTCAGACCTCAATGCTTGCTGTCCAGTTCCCTGAGTACAGGAGCACAAAGGATGACCCCAAGGCCCAGTGCCTGAGAAAAGAAAAGGTAGTTCCAAAAATGTAAGACTACCCTAAAAAGGATGTCTCTGAAAGGCAGCAATCTCAGCAACATCAGGCTCAGCAAGCACAGACAAGCCTCCCAAGGCCAAAGCAAAAGGAAGCCACCACTCCTGGTCCCTGTCTGTAGGCAGGACTAAACCCAAGCAAGCAATGGCAACAGGAAAAGGCATTTTCCCAAGGGATGACGGGGAACTTTCAAAAGCAGCTTGGAGTCCTCATCAGACTCAGGAAGGGTATGAACACAGTATTATCTCTGCAAGGAGAGAAAGGAGGATGGGAGCAGAAAAGATGAAATAATTGCCAAAAAAATATCTCCTGGCTCCTCTCCCAGGTATACACAGCAGCATTACAGGCTACAGAAGCTATAAGCTTTTTGAAGTTAGAAAACTAATGTTGTTGAACATTTATATTTAATAACTGCAGGAAAGAAACGGAGAGGGACTGCCAGCACTTGCTGGGTTGTTTGATACTGTTTTTCACCAGCGCTATCAGTTGAACAGACCTGCGCCAACACACCAGGAAAAGCTATTAGTATAACAGCATGTTTATACACTTCAGAGAGGTAACAGACGGTATTACAACAGGGATTGACAACAACATGGAGATATTCAGAAGAAAGGAAGGAAAAAAATATGTGGATGGATTCAAAAGACTGAGTGGAAATACAAAGTTCATGAGGAAACAGTTTTACAGTACCCAACCGCACAGATTAGACAGCACCCAAATAAAATATCCAAAATTGAGATTAATGACCATAAAAATGCCTCAACAGAAAGATGGAGTTTCATTGAAACAGAACATATATGGTAAGCAATTATTAAATAAGTCAATGCTTGAGGATACCAGAAAGTATCTCTAGACACTGGAGGGATCAAGAGACTTTGATGTCTTTCTAATGTTTACCTTACAATTCACATTTTTAGACTGTCATTGAGCTGCAAAGTTTCCAGGAAGCATCAGTAATAACCTTGAAAGTCACAATAGGATTAACAGAAATATGGTAAAAAGAAAGGAACGTTCTTCATTCACTTTCTTAACTTCAGCCTTGGCTTTTGACGGTTCCAATGTGTACTAAGAGTCAGTATTTATACATTGAAAAGCACTTAAACTGAAATATCTCAAATTTCAAAGAGCTTGGATCCTAAATCCAAGAGTATTTTTACAATCTAGCAGTGCTAAATTGCAAGATTTTGTCTGTTTTGGGAAGCACAATTCAGTCGAAAAAGGGTTATCTCTGCTTTTATTATTAAAACTACTTCCAGTGGGGCAAGAAAACAATAAGAAGAACTGTAGAAGAATCTGTCCAGAAATTAGTACAGTGACATATGAGTAAAGTCTGTGGAGTTCAAGGACCTTCTCTAACCAGTCCTGAAAGAAAGAACCTTAGAATCAGCCCTTCTTCAATTAAAAAAAAAATAGAATTTCTTTAAATTTTACCTTCTTGTTATTTTCTATATTAATAAAAGAAACAATACCAAGAAAATTATTTGGGACATCTCACGCAGACCAGACTGAGTTCAGAAGGCAAACTGAATTAAACCTGTAACAAAGCTCCAGATCAAATGAGATGAATTATTGACAATTTCAGTTTTGCAAGACTGACCCCCCTCTAGTGCTAAATTTAAGGCTCTAGAGAGAAAATAGTATCTGGCATTAAAAAGCCATCCAAAGTACTGCACTAAATGTTAAATAGAATATTTGATGGAAGTGTGAAAAGCAGGAAGGAGTATGAGTAGAGAGTGTTAGACAATAACCTGTATAACCCATGGTGAAATAATGTACTGCAAAACAATACTGGGAATGAGTTACAGAAGTGAAATAAATCTAGCTGATTTCTACTGACACCTCATTACAGAAGTACTTTCTAGAAAACCGACAGTACACAACACAGTGTACAAGAAAAGGAAACAAAGTCCCAACTGACACACAAAAAAGGGAAGCAGAAAGACATAATACATAATGTCTTAAGCCCTTAAAATATATTTCTGAGTATATCCAGTCTGTTCAGAATTTTATTCAGCTTTTAAATGGACCTTTAACATTCAGGTCTTTGTTAGCACATGTCTTTTAGTATGTGTCAGCACCTTTGGTATGTAAAAGTCACTCTACATTATGTTTTACCACATATTTCACAGTTCTTTGTTCCTTGCACCACAAATAGAACTGCGTTTTTGAAAACTCTCTAGATACTTCCTGTATTTTTTGCAATCTATTTTCTGCAAAGAGTTGCTCTCAACTAGGCAGCACTCTCTCTTGAACATGTAATAAATATGAGAATGTTAGGACACACTCAGAAGTTATTTATTCCCATTATTTTATTTTTGTCTGATAAGTAAATCATTCTTCACCTGAAAGTATGTAAAGGTAATTATCTTGGTTCGTGCTGAAAGCAGAAAAACAGCATTTAAGATAATAAATAACAAAAGAAAGGTATTTAAATAGGCATGCAAAGTATGCTATTTACATTAAACAACATAAGAGAAATATGATCCCATTTTAGCAGAACCTATGGGATGATAGGATGGCAGTAGTGTGGTCTGTCCAAAGACTTAGGATCTTACATTGACCAAACAACATAACAAAATAATAAATTTTGGCCAAAATAATAAATTTTCAACCATACAGTGGAAAAAAACCAGATGTCAGTCAAGAAAATATGAGAAACTGCATCTCAACAGCCACAGCAGTTCTTTAAAGAAGAAAAGGAAGATGATGAAAGACTAAACAGAGAGCTATGAACAAACAATATCCTCCTTCATTAAGCTGGCATCATTTCAGATAACTTCTACTGACCACAGTACATTACTCAATAGGGGTATTCCAGTTTTAGTACATCATAAATAACTTCTGAATTAGTATTTTAACCATGTGCCTTACAGCTGGACTCTGCAATCAATGGAAAAATCAGACTTGTACAATAAAAATACAGTATTTTCTTCTTCTCCCTGAGCCCCAAACTGACCCTAAATACTTCTGCCTTCCTCGCAAATGTCAGTGAAATGCAAAGATCAAAACCAATTTCATCACTGTGGGCCTGCACTTCTGTGAAACACCCCCCACTAGGAGAGACCAGAAAGGTCTGTGGGTCTGCGCTGCTGGGTCACAGTCTCGCTTTTCACATTGAGGATCTGGCTCAGGGCTCATGATGTCTGTCCTGAGCCTGCTCCCAAAGGGCCCATGTAATATCAGGGTATCCTGAGCAGACTGTCCAGGCCCACGAGGCTGCACCCAGAAGGGAAAAGTAGCCCCTACAGAAAACACCCTGTGCTGTAAACAGCCCCTCATGGCACTGCTTGGACTTAGTACCACACAAACACTTCATTTATATGACCTTCACCAATGACTGATGATTTGGCTGGCCATGGATAGCTCTGGCACCTTTTCTCCAGTGCAGCACTTGTATGTCAGCCCCTCTTACACTCTTGCTAACTAGAAATTCCTGGAAATCTTCTTTTTCTAGCTGTACTGTTTTGTTCCTGGAATGAAGATGAAGAAGCAAGCACAGAACAGTATTTGGTGAACAGTCTGCCAGGCCTACCTACACCACTTCTTTCTATAACACATAGAAACTCAGGTTAATGGGAGTTCTAAGACAATTATAACCACAGCAGCTCAGACTATGATGTTGTAATGGAGAGGTGGCTGTGCTATTATAGGAATCTGAAAGATAGGGAGAGAGGAAAGTGGAATGAGGGTGGGCGGGGTGCTTTCAAGATTTATTAGATGCTGTCACTGTAATGCCCTTTCTTTGAAAAAATAGCAGGCAGTGCCATTCCCTGCTGACTCTAAAGCACAGTGACTGTGAGTATGGCTCACAATTATGGCCAACTTTGAAACCTGTCAGTCAAGGAACAGAGCTGCTAAAGCCAAACAAAACAGCAGATTTACACATGGGAAAAGAGGCTACAATATAAGAAATACATTTGCTTTGCTCTCATTTATAACAATAGTAGGGGAATTAACTACAGGGGATTCGTAACATATTTACAAGACACTACAGGAGGCTTTTAGCCTATTTACAAGCAACAATGGCATAATTTTACATGCAGGAGTTTAAATATTGTAAAGTCTGCTCTGTCTTTAGCTTCTGTGATTTAAAGCATCTGTATCTACACCTCAAGTTGATACAGCTCCACGCTCTACTAACTCGTCATGCTCAAAGAGATCTTGATATAAATTCTCTAAAAGCAGCAGGGCATTTTGGTTTGGAGTCTCTTTTTATTTTATTTTTATGCTTTATTTAAAAGGGTGGAAGTAAAAAGCTTTGTTAGTGCTTCAAAATAACATAGATGTTTTATTTTTAGACTTTGTTTTTGTTTGCAACAATAAAATGTGCTGACACTAAAGATGAGTGCAGTAGCTTCACAGTGGAGGTCTGTTAAGCTGCTGGGCCTCACCTCTTTTACAGGGCAAGAATAAGCAATCAATGTGTTTGGTGCTGCTTTGCTCTTAGGAAAGAATGCTTGAATGAGGATAGAAGGAACAGGATATATAACAGGAATGGTCTGTACCTGCTACAAACTAAGATGGGTGCAAAACCAAAATTTGCCCTGGTCCTAACAGGAATCTGCTTAATTTCCAGTCTCCAGTACTGGGGGAGCCCAGGCTTACCGGACAAGATCATGTTGTGTGCCATTTGTTCTGCAGCCAAAGAGAGGTGGGGCTGAGGAGTACTCAGATGGCAAGACTGGCTAAAGCAGCCTCTTTGGCCACATCCATTTTACATTTTATTATTTGAAATGAAACCTATATTATGTGAACACAAATCACACCGCTCCTAAATCTTCTGTTTAAGAAATCTAAGGTTTAATGTAAAAAATCACATCCTTGGTCTAAGGACAGGGCACTGCACAACGTGTGAGCACAGTGACATACTGAATTAATCTTTTAGACAGACTGAAGGACCAAGCCTGATAGTTTGCCCCATAGGAACAGCACCTAAAGGACCTACAGCATCAGCAGCATATGCTTCCTGCCATATTGCAGGCTACAAAGTTTTATAATACTGATCTATGACATGTGACTGCAGCCTATGGATAAAAATCAGTTTCATTCCTCCTTTTTCAATGTCTTTTAACACATTTACTTACGGCAAGACTTGCACAAACCTAAAAGAAAAGATGAGACAGAAGAAAGATTCATCTCCCCCTGAATTTAGGAATGCAACTGTGGGACTTAATCTAGAAATGTCACCCAGAGCTCTCCCTGTACAGGTACTAAAGAGTAACTCAGAGTCCCAAGAGTAGCTCAGCCCACTCACAATCAGCTTCAATAAGAAAAAAAGCAGAGCTGGAATTAACAACTGCTTGAATTCAACATTAATTAAGACTAACTAAAACAAAATATTGTAATAGGGGTTTTTTGTAGACATTATTGCCTTGTACTACTTTATAATGCATTTACATTTTTAATAAAAGCCTGGATTCCTATCAATAAAATTTCCCTCAATTTTTCCATTAAGTCTAATAAAAATCCATTATATATTCATGCAACTCCAGGAAATTTCACAATGGTCCATGGTTGGACCTAGACAGCAACAACTAATACTCACAAAATATGTTCCTCCAAGGACTTCAGTAAACACAATTTCAAAACAAACCCCAAATTTTCTCTATTGGGGTTTCTTTTTTAAAAGTGATGTTACATCTTAGATGCAGTAAGACACCACAGAAGATAAGACCTGAAGTAGCTTTGTTATTTTTAGCTTAATTATGGTTCACCTCTGAAGGAAAGTGATGAAATAGAAAGGAGAGGTTCATGGATTAGAAACACTTGAGCTTAACACAGACCCATTTTCTGGTCTTCTTTGAAAATATATTTGAACAAGACACTTCTTGTAACAAAATCAAAGGGCAATACACACTCGATCAGCCCTTCATGTGAGCTGGAAGCAGGCTGTCTGCCCACGCACAGCCCTCCAGCTGCCTCCTCTCAGCATCTTTAACACAAAACTGAACATTGCCCTGAAGAACAGGCTTTGGCTAATTCCCACTTAACGTTACTCATAATACTGTATAAATGATGGGCCAAACTCTGCCATCACTTAATTCTAAATACAGCCATTTAATTAAATTAAGGCAGAATCCAGACATGGTCCCATATGTGTAGATGATCTGTTTGGGTCTTTGGCTATATATAGGAAGGAGGAGTTTAGTACTGTTTAGTAATGTTATGGCACTGAATTAGATACTTGGGTTTCCTGATTAAAATGAGGCAGGTATCTAACACAAATGCTCCAATTTCTCTGTGGAAGTCCCAGTTACAGAGCCTAAGCTAACTGACCCCTGAGATCACATGGCATGTGGGACTCCTGGTCCAACACACAGATTCATGCACATTCAAATGCCTACTGAAAGTAACTGTGATTGTAAAATAGGATTTTGCCTCTAAAACTCAAGATGTCATTTGTGTGTGTGTGCTTGATGCAATTGCTGCTGCTGTCACATCATGATGGGAACTGCATTTCTTCATGCAGTTATTTCCTTGTCACTGTTCTGCTTTCCTTTCTTCTTATGTATAATACCAAATAACTTGGCCTCATGAAAACTGATCCCTTACAGTGCCTGAATTACCATCATAAATAACTTACATTTAGACCCTGTTGCAAAGAAACACGACTGCCAAGTATTAAGCTAATAATTAATTAGTGAGTTTAAAAGTAGTCACTCTTCAACTTAATAAATTATAACTGATGGAAACTGAGCCAAAGTCCACCCCAACAAGAGATATATTACAGTGCCATAAATGTAACTGTTCAATACAACTCGAAATGTGCCATTTAAGTATCCCCAAGTAGATAAATTCAGTTATCTGGATTATTTACTACTGTAGTATGCATCACTTTGGTACTATCCATATTCCTTGCCTTTACTGTGCATACATTTTGCAGTCAATGAAAACCCATATATACAAAATGATTAAGTGACACAGAATCTCTAAGGCTCCTTACACAATATAATACTTTGATAGCATATGGTCTGACATATAATTATTTTACTTTATGATTTATTTATATGCTGTAAACTAAAAATATTTGGAAAGATGTCTTCTAGACTGTGAATAATACACTATAAGAATCTGCCATTATTGCCATTCTATTCAGGAAACTACTTTTATCCACAGCCTTGTCTCAGATATGTTGCTCCACTTTTATAGCTTTACCATTTGGTATTACTACATCTAGGGCAGTTTAGAGTCCAGTGAAAAGAGATTAATCCTGTTCTATTTCTCTTCATTTTATTTTTTTAAGTGTATAAACCAGCTTGCCTCAACTTCCATTCTTACTGCCATTTTCATAGCATGAAGTTTGATACCTACTCTATTAATCCTCACAGGGATAGGTAATTTTTACTCATAATTTGTGTTGCCTGTATTTGAAAAGGCAGCACAAAATTTACTTGGATATATATGGTATGGCACAAAATTTACTCGGATATGTATGGTATGCCAGCCTGTGCCTTAAGAGCGGTTTTCCTTACTTCAAAAATTTTAGTTTCGAGAAAAATACCAATAAAACACCTTACACAACCTTAGGATGCAGGGTGCCCTAAGTTCATCCTTTCAGAAAACAGAGAGGCTGGCAGAGGTAATGTGGTGAATTTTCAGGCACAGTACACTGGAAATCAGCCCAAACTGAAGGTGTCTCCTTGCAGTCTCCAGGAAGGCATTTTTCAGTACATGCTGTAGCACTGGAAACAGTGCCTTTACTTGCAAGGTGATATCAAGAATCATATTTGCAACAAGTAAAACTTGAGTTTGTTGATATTCTAATACATTATAAAATGAGTTCTGAAGCTCATTTTCTGAAGTGTTTTTATGACAGTTGAAAGCTAGCAGCAAAATTCTAGGACACAAAAATACTTTCTTAACTTGTTGCAAATGGCTATTGATACCTTCCCACAAAGAATTCTCTATTTTAAGATTAATTTTAATGCATTCAAATTATATTCAAATTTCTGTAGGAGATATTGAATTCTTCGCCTGTCCTGGGGAAATATGTCCAGAATCTTCTTCATTTTACATCAGGAAGACCATATAAGTTAGAAAACCAGCAAACAATAGACTGAATATTGAATAGTGGCATAACACATATGCATTATTTACAAGGCAAAAGGTTTAAAAAAGTTGAAACCAGCTCCCATATTAAAGAAAAGGATATTTGAGACAAGATGACATGACTCCAATACTAATCTTTTAGGATCTTTTGAATGGAAATTCTATTCAGTAAGAAACACTGGAGATTGCGGTTCATTTAAGAACAGTAGCCAAAACCATATTTTCAATTTTATCTTTACTATAGCTGGAGCAGGGGAAAACAACTTGAATTAACAGGATTGAATAAAAGAGTAAAGGCTTGTAGAATCAAATTCTTTTGTTTCTAAAACCTTATTATCAAAATATGAAACAAAAAATTACCACTAAACGAAAAATATCTTGTGACTGTCACTGGTTTACAACATTTGGACTTGTCATGTTGATTTCTGAGCAGACACTTTTGAAACCAAATGTAATCACCAGTGGATAGGAGGGAATTACACTTTCCACAGAGAGTTTTGATTTGCTATGTTGTTGCAGCACAAAACCACTAGTTCAGTCACTCAAAACGTTTGACCAACTCTGTCTCTTACAGAAGTCACAGAGCAGAAGGGATCTTTGGCACCTCAGAGGATGAGGCTAAACCGTTGCTTCAGTAAGCTGCTAAAAATGTGGTAACATACTATCACTAAGTGGGGCACTTGGTTTCTCTTACGGAGACAACCCAAAATGCTTTCTCGACTTTTCTTGGCAGCACACCAGGAAAAAAAGAGAAACAAAGAACTCGGAGAAGAAAACACTAAAGGCCAGGTTAGCGCCTGTCCCCTCCAGCTTTGTTAAGGCAGCTCAGGTGCCGTCGTCGTCTGCTGAGCACTCAACCCATCGCCCATTGCACTGTCTCCTCCAAATTTCACCAAATGAAGCTTTTTAAAAGAAGACCAAAACAAGGCAACAGTCTTTGAACAGCTAGCACTGAAGTATTTACTGTGTTTTCTGTTGCACTAATTATCATCCTTTGATATGCTTTTGTAAAGCAAGGAATGCTTTTCTAAAGGTAGCAGAATAGACACGTCTCTACTTACAAACACTGCTATTTCTAAATGTTTGTGGTAAAAAAGACCTTATATGCAATCTATCCTTGGAAAGTGCCAAACAGCCTTCCACAAATTAAAATTTTGTTCATTATTACATAAATGATCAAATAACAGGTACCTCCATTCAAAGAAAATAAGTAAATAAAAATCCATCCTAGCTTCCTAGTCCTCCAAAAGTGTGCTTAACATACCCATAATGTGCCTCCCTGAGAGAGAAGCTACAGATGGCTTCATGCTACAGAGTTTGCTCACACCATTATCATCTACTCCTAGAAAATTTTTGTGTCATTTTTTTGCCTACCAACACAATGTCCCAGCCCTGTGGAGACCAGATATAGAGATCAACAAAAGCTAGAACAACACTGGTGGTGATACTATATGTTATGTACTCATTAAAAAACCCCGCATACCCAAAGCTTACACTGAACAACACACTGACCATATTCACCAGTAAGCAGAACCTCTGGAGGTACCACATGGATGTGCTGAGCAGCAGAATCCTGGAAGAAATGAAGTGCAAGGGAGTAGCACCAAGGTAGCATCTTCCCTCTCTTCCCAGGGCCACAGGGTAACCGCAGGGACTGAAGGGTTCTCCATGTGCCTTGAAAGTAACTGGAACTGACTCTGGAGGAGCTCTTCCTTTGTGATGAAGTTCTTCAGCTGAACACATGTAGGAGCTGGAGCTGGGCATCCCCTGGGAAAGCTCAGGATGAGCCATATGGCACTAACATCCTCAGCTCCACAGAGGTTTGGAGACTACAACACTTCCTCTAACACACGCAGCAACTTCAAAAGAATTTCTGTTTTAGGGAGTGGGCTTTTTGTTCTACAGAGGATAAAAATAACCTTTGCTACTGTTTCAACGTAGTGGAAACTATAAAATAAATTGTTACTTTTGACTGCCATAATATCCTATTTATGGATATAATTTTACATCTGTCCAACTCTTTTATGGCATCTTGTTATAATGCATTCCTACAAGTGTGATAATGCCTCTTATTAAATGAATTTTTAGATTTGGGGTTTCTACTGTTCAAAATGGGGAAAATTCTGCTTGTTCAAAATTAATATAAAAAAATAATAAAAAACCATGAAAAACCAGTATTCCATATTTTTTTAAAAAAACATGTTTGATATAGTTTCTTTTTTTTTTTATGAAGAGCAGATGAAAATAAGTAGCTTTACTAAAAGGATGTCTCTATGTCATGAACATGTAGTGTTCAATAAAACATGAGACATTCTATGCTATGCGCATATAAGGTAATAGACCAGAAGCTGAGAACACTCATATTTGTGTATGAAATCCATATATTACTAGAGAGATATAAAGGCTTTTAATACTGAGGTAATATACATGTTGCATAACAGCTACTTAGATGAAAAATATTCTGGTCTCTCTTCAGTCCATAGGATCAAAAAGATCTTCCTAATTAGTAAGTAAAATCATAACATTTTTGAGGACATTTCTGCTGTGCTAATGTGTAAATCTTTCACTCCCTAAAGACAAAAGTTTCAAGTAGTAAATAAATGTATTACTGCTAGTCATCTTAACGTAACAATTGAAAACTACTAAGATGTAAGAAGACTTGTCCTAGTGCGCACATGAGTGATTTGTTTGAAGGCTGTAAAGCATTTCATCCTTCCCTCCCCTTTTAATGCACATTGCACAATGTAAGCATTGCTCCGTCATTGGACGACTTCTAAATCAAACTCTTTTGGAAGCTACTTTTCCTTTCATTCTTTAAAATCCTGCTCGATTTTGGAAAATAAGCAAAATTATATGATACCAGAACATCTGCAAAACCAGGGGGGAAAGCCAGCAAATCAGACCCCTTTAAGAACTCCCTCTGACTACTGTCACAAGCAAACTGCAAATTCCATGTGTTTGGTTCACAGATTAAAATGTCTGACAAACACATACATGCTTTAACTCCTCAACAGTATATAGCACAACACATGCTTTGAATATATTCCACAAAATAAACACATTGTGACACTCCTGCTTATGTTCCTACTGCTTTGTCACACTTGGGGCAGGAGATAGAAGCAGCAGAGACCAAACCGGGATGTTCTTCTGAGATGTCTGAAGCCAGACCTGCCGAGATGCCTTGGCAGGGAAAACAGCTCCTTGTCATGTGGTTCCACAGGCTGAAGAATCTTCCAGGTCATAAGAAAACCTAAGTATACATCTACATTAAAATTACTAGTAAAACAAAACAATAATAAATGAAATTGTACAGTGCTGTCTACAATAACTGCAGTGGAGTATGATGTGATCAGTGTTCTTATCTATCAGTGTTCTTGGCACATGCTAAACACAGACCATGCACACATGAGTATCTACAGAGCCTTTTTTTTTTTGGCAGGGGGAGGCTTTAGGACCTCTAAGAAGCATTTGTTTCTACAGCCCAAAGGCATGCAATGTGTTTTACCTGCGCTTATTCAACCCAAAGTCTAGCACTCCTGAGGCTATAGCACTACCTTAAGGCCTGGAATTTACCCACCCATCCCATGCAGGATGTCTCAAAAAATACTAGTGATTATTTTTTGGCAATTCTACAGAGACCCTTATTTTTACATGGTATTTTCATATCTCATAGAATTGTAAAGGTTAGAAAAGGCTATGTCTCTATCATGACTTCCTGTTATTTCCCCTCCTTCATTTTAGATATTGCTCTAGCATCTCTTCTTGGAGCAATGTTCATCTAAATTTACATTTTAGTACACATTTAATTTGCTTGCAGGAGGTAGGGGAGTGGGATCAAGAAGAGAAGCATTTTTGTTGTTAAAGACCCATTTCCAGAGCATTTTCCTCCCTTCCTTCCTTCTCTTTTTCTTTATCTCTTTCTCTTTTCCTTGATTTACCTTCTCTTCAGCTTTCCTTGTATCTGGCAATATTTTTCTTCTACTGTACATGTTTAAATAAAACAGAAACACAAGCCCTGCAGCAGACTTCCAAAGCCTCCTTTTCTCAGTGTCACCTAGCCTGAATTATTTGTAGACCTCTTGTTGACTTCCCATTTTCACACAGCTTTCTGCTTTCTCCTTAATTCCATATTTTCTGTATCGTTTCTTTCTCTCCTGTCAATTCTTTTTCTTTCTCTCATAATTACCTTCTGCCACCATCTCATTTTCATTTGATTTAATACTTCATTCAGCATGTTAGCAACAAAAGATGGAAACAAGTACCCATTCCCTCTCAAAAAACAAGGCACTCTTAGCATGCACTCTAATAGACAGTTTAGAGACATTGTGTGAACTGAAATTACTGACCTTTTTCTCAGGCAACTTGTTAATGAAAATCTGTGTAGAGAAACCTTTTCTGGAGTATCAAGAACATTTATGATGATGTATGTACAGTACATTGTATTTAACTGACACTCCTAGATTTTTATTTTACTGCAGAATGACTTGTTTTAGAAAGTGTCCATTATTCATACAGAATACCTCACACTGCATCACAGAACTCAACAATCTGGATTAGTTGTGTCTTAGTACAGCAAGCCAGGACCAGTTTATCACTGTGGGTGTGACCAAAGCTTTGTATTCTACACTCTCTGTGTCATTTCTCATGAACTGTTGACAATGGACGATTTGCAGCAGCTGCTCAGGGCACACCTGACCCCTCAGGATGCAAGCTGGGTGTTAGAGAACCCTGTAAGACAGGGCCTTCACACCAATGACTCAGGTGCAATAACTCCCCTCTGGGGAGTTGTTAGCACCTTCACACCCAGCCTGGGGGGTCATGTCTGCTAATGGGTCTAATGATTCCAAAATTATCCCACGACTCATAGAGTCAGATCACTCATCGTGTACCTCCTGCCGTGGGGGAGGTACTGGGCGGTCCCACATGAACCTGATGGTATATAATCTTGGGGTTTGGAGACTTCTGGGACCACTTGCTGGATCCAGAGGCGAACCAGAATCTCAGGAGGACTGCGACTGTCATCTGCACCAACAGGTTTTTCCCCTCCTTTTACTTTGGACTCAGGGGAACCATGTGGGGCTCAGCACAGAGGCTAACAAACACCATTCTGTTTGTGTCCTATGGTGCTGGGTTATAATTCTGGGTTTTGTGGGTTAAAACCAATTTCTCTTTGTATCATTGCATTCATTGTAATATTTTTATTAAATTGTAACTCTGACCTTTAGCCTTTTTTTCAGTTGGGTTCATTTCTCCTGCCAGTTTACCTTTAAACCAGCACATTTTTCCATATTAGAAATCCTCCTTCATTTGAAACAGGAGTTGTTGTTCTGGAAGAGCAAAAGTGATTCCTCAGGTTTTTAGTGCACATTTTTGGTAGTAGAGCATCTTCCTTGGTGGCCTCTCTTCTTTCACTAGGCTTGTCCTTAAATCCTATATTCCTTAGCCGCTATAGGACCAATGTGAGAAATAATTAAACTTGCTTCCTCAATATGTCACTTCACCAGAAACTCCAAGATCACCAACTGATGTCAGCAGTACAAGCTTTTATGGTACCTGAGTACACTGCTAGCAGTTTTATATGAGATAAAAAATGATTATGAGTAAACATTTCTCAGCCAGGCCTACCTTGTCTGACTGTTTCACATCACAGCTAGAAAATGTACAAAAGCCTTGTTCACCATTTCAGCTAATCAAATTCTGTGGCTTGCTCGGGGTATGTGTGCACACATTGACCTCTACAATGTCATGACTTTCAGGTTACTCATTGATTTCCAGGAATCAAAAATGTGATGCAAATAAGGAATTGCTAGTCAATTAGCTCTTATCACAAGCTCGCAGTCTGTGGCAACGGTATGACACACAGTTCTGCATAACAATTGAAAACAAGCTCTTTCTAGCCAGGTAACTGTCCTCAAAGGCAAGATGTGTCTCCTTTCCCAAGAAGAGATGTAGTCAGCAACATGATTACTGCCTTTGTGTCTGGCACAGGACAGTTGTCAGCAATTTCAGATGGTGTGAGCAGTCCCTTCCCACTTATCCTATACATGTGATACCAGTGTAATCATGGTTTCAGTCTGCACACAGAAGGGAAGCTTTTCTTTTTCTCCTTATTACCCTTTAATTCCATCATTGCCAGCTAACTGTAATGAAACTATCTGGAGATTCTTTAAAATGCCTCTCATTTACCATATGTTCATTTAATTTTTAAGAGACAGCTATATCGTGCAAGTTGCAATTCTTTGCCTACCAATATATGTCATTAAAATGAATATTCATGTGGCACTTCCAGTCGCTCTGCTTAGTATCAAACCTACTGGAGTCATTAAAAGGCTTGTCAACATAGCCCACCAGTGCCTCTAGCACTTGTAAATGATGAACTTTAACTCTCTGTCTGCAAGTGCTAATCTCAGCATAAAATAAAAAAACAAAAATTGCTGGCATCAATTATCAAAGTTTATCAGTTTCATTAGTAAATGGGGATTTTTATAGTACCTCCATCATGCTCTTAGCTTTATTACAAGTCACTAATAAGTTTTGTCTAGTACAAACACAAAACCACTTTAAATACATTATAATTTCTGTTTCTAGATTTCGTGAAATCCCCATTGTCAGCAAGGAAATATTATTCATTCTAGATATATTACCATTTATTATCTTAATTCATAGAATGGTGTAGGTTGGAAGAGAGACCTTAGAGATCATCTTGTTCTAACCCCCTTGCCATGGGCAGGGACAACTTTCACAAGATCAGGTTGCTCAAAGCCCCTTCTAATCTGGCCTTGAGCACTTCCAGGGATGGGGCATCCACAATTTCTCTTGGCAACCTGTCCCAGCACCTCACTGCCTTCATAGTAAAGAATTTCTTCCTAATATCTAATCTAAACCTAACCTTTTTCTTTTTAAAGCCATTCCCTCTTGTCCTGTCTCTACATGTCCTTGTAAAACGTCACCCTCCATCTTTCTTGTAGGCTTCTTTTAGGTACTGGAAGGCCACAATGAGGTCTCCCCAAGGCCCTCTCTTCTCCCAGCTAAACAATCCCAATTATCTCAGCCTTTCTTCACAGAAGAAGTGCTCCATCCCTCTAATCATTTTGGTGGCCCTCCTCTGGACTTGCTCCAACAGGCCAATGTCCTTCCCTTTGCTGGGGAACCCAGAGCTGGATGCACTCAGTGTAGGGTCTCATCAGAGAGGAATAAGGAGCAGGACCACCTCCCTCGACCTCCTGACCACACTGCTTTTGATGCAGCCCAGAATATGATTTGCTTTCTGAGCTACCAGTCCACACTGCCAGCTTAGGTCCAGCCTCTCATCCATCAGCACCTTCTCACAGGGCTGCTCTAAATCTGTCCAGGCAAGGTGCTGCAGAACTTGTGTATGAAATAAAGGCTCAGTTGCCTTCCCTCTTGTGGAAATCCCGCAGTACAAAGACCAAACCAACACCAGTTTGTGCGTGAGAAAAGTGAGAACTGATAGCTAATTAAGGGCCTTGATACAGACTAGTCTCCCCCAGATTGTTCTTACCAGTCAGTGTACAGAGTAGCACACCTTAAGATCTTGTAGAATGAAAAGGCACTGCCACTCCATACCTACTACATTTGGGTTGTCAGGGCAGCCACAGAGGGTGACAGAGGAAGGGAAGGAGGGAGGGATGCTATTTTGCCTGTTTGATGTGAGCTGTCATAAAGGTGGCCTGGTTAAAGAGGGAGAAAATACTGATCAAAAGAAAATGTCTCATGAAAAGTACTGACAAGAAAAATGCCTGCCAACCCAGGATCTGTGAGCCTTGAAAACATCCTGGAAAAGTGCATCTGCCCACCTTGGAGTATAAATAGGTACCTAGAAACCTGAGACATCCTCAGGTAACACTGATTGGTGCAACTACAAGGAATAGTAACGGTGTCTTACAATCCAAAAAGGTGAAAATAGTCTGGCAAAAAAGTTTGCTCTAAAAACTTCTTGTACCCTTCCTTTTCCTAAACCAGTAAGCTTTTGTTCAAGCTTTCCACAAGCTCCTGGACTCTCACCTGGGATACCCAGCAGACTGCAGACCCCATGATACAGATCATCTTTCACAGAATCATAATAGTTTGGGTTGAATCTTTAAAAGTCGTGTATTCCAACCTGCCCATTCAACAACAAGGCCATCTTCAACTAGACCAGATTGCTCAGAGCCCCATCCAAAGTGACCTTGAATAGGCCCAGGGCATCCACCAGCTCTTTGGACAACAATCTCTGCATTTGTCTAAACAATACAAAGAATATGCATTATTTGCCTTAAAAACATGCAGTTTGTCTTTTTTTTTTTTACCATATATGCCAGATTCCCTTCAGTCTATGTGTAAAAGTTCATCCAGGCTTTTAAATTTGTGAGTTCTTGCTAATGCTCAGTTTTTCGGGAATACAGACTTAGTGTAACACTGGTGTGAAATCTAAGGACCTTTGAAAATCTGGCCCTAGTGCATGCCAGTGCCAGATTCACAACATGTTGTATACACATCTCTGCTGAACGTTCAGCACCTAAAAACCTAGGTATGCAATCTTCCAAAAGGCTGGCAGCAACTGCCCAAGACAGTAATTTACCAGAAAAAACAAGGGGGAAATAGCTCAAAGCAGGCAACTAGGAACTGCTCTCCAGACTTTCCAGCAGTCTAGTTTACACAATGCTGGTGAAAATGTCTTTATTTTTCATTTTTGTCATTGCATCACTGAACAACGAAACAGATGGTACATGAAGAGTATGCAAAATGTTTCCTCATGCCAGGCAAGGTACAGTAATACCAGCTGTTCTGGCCTGCTGACCTTGGCGTAGTTTAGATAACATTGAAAGAAAGATGCACACCATTTTATTCTCTTTTTTTCCCCTCCTGAGTCCTCCTTTGGTCTTATCTCAACAGAAGCCAAAACTAGGAAGTTAGACTTATATGCTGTTAGTGGAAGCAGAATTCTACACATTTTACCTGTCCACCTATGAATTTAATACTGAAGACAGAAAATAATGCAACCTGTAAAGGTGCTGCCTCCACAGCCTTATTTTCCTTCTCAGGTCTATGGCCAAATTGTGTACAGCACATTCATTCTGACCAGAATTTGGCTACAGATATTTATATAGGCTGATGCCACCGACAAATTAGCAAAAGTGCTCCTCCTCAGTCAAACTATGAGTGCTGGAGTGGTAGGAGAACAGTGATACCTATCTCAGCTTCCTTATGTGTCCCCTTTAAAGCCAAACAAAGAATGGTAGCCCCTGAATAAGGACTGATAAGACACATGCTTTGTCACCTGTAAGCATTTCTCGCTGGACAAAGCAGAGAGGCCAGGAGCAGATAGACAGAGCCCATGGCCCAGGTTTTCCCGGCAAAACCACACTGCAGATGATGATATATAAAGAGGGAATTTAGAAATACTCAACTTTCTGAACCAATATAAGGCTCCTGATTTTGTTTTTGTTCCAAAGACATGCATTCCTAATATCTTAGCTTCTAAAAAGTAAAACAAATTAAAAGTCAAAAACAATTAAAAGTTCATCAGCACGAACAGATCTTAAAACCACTACAAAATTTCAAAATAAGCCAAACCTAAAAATTAAATTAGTCCACAATCTGAGGGAAAGTTATTTCAGTCTACATTTCTTATATGAGCCTCAAGGCTTTTTCATACTTCAGGTTGACTTTAGCATGCACAGCTCACTCCTCCTTCTCTGTGGGTTGAAGTTGAACTATTTGCCTTTTAGATTGTCAGCTAGCTAGTTTTATGGTTTGTGAACTCTCGCAAAAACAACTATCTTAAAAAATATTTGAGCATTTCATGTTAGTTGATGAGATCTTTTTAATGAGGGCACAACTGGATTTAGCAAAGTGCTGTCAGTTAATATAGGAAAACTATCTTCCAAGACCACCAGGACATTACAACACAATGTTTCCCCCATATTTCAAGAAATCTCTAATAGCAGTATTTGAGGGGTTTTTAAGAATGAACAAAAAGTGATTCTAACATCCCCCTTTGCCCAGGTTCTCCCTCACTGAGCCAATAAGCCATCATTAAGCTTTCTAAATTACTTTTTAAATTAAGAGAGCAGCACACATTCCTGCATATGAGAACAATGAGAGCTTTTGGCAATGATCCTGTTCACTAATTACAATATCTTACTTTTTTGCACTGCCTTTCATCTCCTTCAGTTCCAGAGTGCTTCACTAAACAGAGGCCTCTGTCCACAACTGATCCCTCCCAGTCATGTCAAACTGGCTTTCAGGATGTGTAAAGTCCAACCAGCTTCACAGGTGTTTGCCTCACACACACGAGCAAAAACTGTGCCACTGTTGACACTGCACTGAATTCATTTCATTAACACAGAAAGCATGGGAATAATACATTCAGGTCAAGGAAACTGGCCTGATTCAATGAAATCTGGTTGAAACAGGAAAATGTTTCCATCAAGCAACCCTATAGTACCTTAAACGCAATGCCAGCAGCTAAGAGACACCTCCTAATTCCTCCTGAAAGTAGTGATGTGTTTACAGTTACACATTAAAATTCCTGCCATAGATGAAAATACTCAGATTGCATAGTGTATTACAGCTCTGTTTGACCATGAAGGTATTACTCAATATCACAGACCACATGGCAGCACTTCTCAAGGTTGTCAGGTCTCCTCACTCCACAAGTTGATCACACAAAGTATACCACTATCACCATGCTGTCTTTGAAGGGTAAAAACCTGTTTTCCCAAGCAGGAAACCCATGGATAGCCTATGTCTGGGTACCACCAGCTGACAACAGCAGTAACAAGTGAGCTCAACTACACTGACTGAAGTAAGAACACTCCCAACAAAAACATCTCTAGCTGAGAAAGCCCCTATCACATAGCCATGCAGACCTCACACAACCCCCTGTGGGCCTTCATTTCTGACTGTCAAAAGCCAGGAAGATGGAGCAAGTCCTACAGTCAAGGTCTCAGCAGAAAAACAGTGCCTGTCCCCACCCCCACCCCCTGCATTCCCCCATCACCAGAATCACAGGTGGGCTCAGCATGGAGCCATTTTCTCCCCGGATTTTTGCTATTAAATAAAAGGGATTGTTATTTTGGTTTGTGCTAACAACAGCAAAGTGCTTTTTGTACTCCCACAAAGTACTGCCATCCCTGAGTCCCCTAGACTTTCTGCCAGGGAGGCCTGTGATTTTGTCCATTGTGCTGGTGCAGTTGTGAGCGGGGCTGTAATGGGAGCTCTGATGGCAGCAATTCATGACAAGCCGCTCCACTGAAGTCACTGCATTGTTTTGTCCATTTAGAACAGACAACAAAGGAAAAATGTCAGAAGCGCTTCAGCACCTGCTTCAGGTCCTTTTAGACATTTGATAAGTGAATATGTACATAATCACAGGCTGAAAGGGAAAAGGCACTTCGGTGGCAAGGGATGTGCAGCGATCTGTGGGAGGTGGTTCTGGCACCAGCCACGGCCACTCGAGTCACATGTCCAGCAGTACAAGCATATGCTCCTCACACATCTCTTACAGAAACAACAGGAATTGGAATCTCAACAGAGTTGCACTGGTTTTAACCCAAGACAAACCTCAAAGTTTTCTTGATTTACACATATACGAGATCAATACAAGCCCCCCACCATCTTCAGCTCATTGTAAATAAAAAACCTCTTGAAAGTCTGGCCCTGGGCCTTTGGGGGTGGAGGGAAATAAATCTGAATCCTTCATAGATTTTTTTCCCCCCCCCAATAATTACCAGTGGGTTTGCATTTCTCATCTAAAAACTTCCCTCCATGTGACTACAATATTAAAAGGAGTGTGGTAAGAAGTGTGACAAGACAGAGTAAATTTAATTTCTGCAAGTGAAAAGTATGAAACAACTACATGAAGAGGACTCTCAGTCTGCCAAGAGACACCTCACATCCAGTGCTCAATGAACCAACTGGGAAAGGATACAATTTGCATAATGTGAAATTAGCAGCATAAATGAATGCTAATCATACCCAGCTGCAGGCATCTCACTTTATCTCACATGTTTAGTACAATGAAGTGGTATAAAAAATTAAAGATACGTTTGCGTTGCAAAACTTAAAGGCAAATCCAAACTTCCCCAGACTTGAGGGTTGTTCTCAGTTTGAGATCTTTGGAGGATTTAAGGCAGATCAGTCCCTTGAGTCTCTCTCTCTAGCCTTCCCTATAGTGACCCGCTGTCAGCCTACCTCTGCAAAGACCTGCTGACTTACTGTTCTCAATGCACCCTTTCTATTTTGAAGACTTTCCACCAGCCTTCACTAAGCTCCAGATTAAATTCAAGTGGTTTTACAATTGTTTAAAGCCTAAGTTGCCACCATCAGCCGCTGAGTGCACTGGCTGAAGCCCAGCAAAGCATCTAAACTGACTGGAGCTGAGAAGTCTTATTGTCATGAAAAAATCTAAATAAGGGGTCTCTAAATGAATTTCCCCAAAAGGCAGTGTTACTTATGACTAACATTTGGGTAACAGCAAGCCTACATAGTATGGGAATATAGAAATACATTATCTGCTGAACAGAGCAGATGCTTTCTGGTTAGTTGCCTCACAGGTGTTTAGGAAATAATTCTAAGTGCAGGTAAAAAAACATTTGACATTAATTTGTTATTTTTTTGAGGAAAAAAGATATGTCTATAAATCTCCACATTAACAAACCCAGATCATTTTTAGACACATATAACACTCCGCACTCAGCACAAAGAAAGCAAATCGAACAAAAATAAAAGCAGAAGTTGAGATTCAGGCTTTAAACCAAAAGAATATTACTTAAGTAAGGGACTCAGTAAAAGCTGATATGATTTTAGATTCTGGTGATGGTAACAAAAATGATAATGACTTTAAGGGAATGCTTTTTGGTATCCTATGCCAAAATAAATGATGATTTATTGCAAAATATTTGCAAGTGAAAGCAGTCAGATCGATCTTTATTTTGTGCACATATATAAGAATGTAAGAAATGCTTTTTTAGTAGGGGTACTGCATGAGTATGCATTGTCTGTTGATACAAACACAAAACAGATTAGAAAAATCAATACTCAATTCCTTTTCTAGATTTTTATCCACTGTAGTACACAAAAGCAATTTAGGTCCTGGTTGCACTGAATCCTTACTTCAGCATTTCTTAGATGAGTATATTTGTCATCCCTTTCTGACAAACAACTGATAACAAGTGGCAAATCAAGACTTTTTTATATTTAGTACATTTTTAAAATGTAAGCAAAACAGATGACTTTTTTTGAAAAAAAAATATATTGAGTTTCTGATGCTAAGAGAGGCAAGAGTCAGCAAGAGCATCAGCCATTATTAACCATGACCAAACCCACCTGTATTCCAGGAGTCACAGGTTTTCTAAAATGCTGTCACTAGAAAATGGCAAAGAAAGGCTGATGTCATGGTTAGGTGACTTTCACAAGTTTGAATAATCACTGTGTGTTCAAGAACAGCTTGTATGGAGAGCATCATCCTCTGACAGTGACACTGACCAGTATGTAGACTAAAGCTATAGACACAGGAAGGAAACAGTTTTATGCTGGTTTACTTCCGCACTTCTAGGTGGAGTCTTAAAACAGCAGCAAGAACCAAGTGCACAGCAATCTGCCATCAGATTATTTTAATACCAAGCCTAGATGTGAACTGTTCCAGCTTCTCCCTTTGGCCATGGACAGCAAACACACTCTGCCAGCAGCAGATTTACTTTTGGATGCAACTATCTCTGGTTTCTCTTTCCTACAATTTTCATTTTTCCTCCCTGGGAATACTGCCAGTTTAGCATGTGAATAGCAGTCTCTCACACTGCAAGGAAGATTATCTGACCAGGCTTTAAGTGAACTAAGAGTACTTTTTCCTAGCAAAGATGTTTTAAATTTTCTTCACTTTAAACCGTATTTCTTTTCTGTTCTGTTGTCAGCTACACCAATTGTCCACATTACATCCAAATAACCAAGCAGTAGTCTTTTGCCTGTATCAAGGATGCTGATTTTTCATCCTTGTCCTGCATGAATGTGTTCCTGTCCTCCTCTGCTTCCAGTATTCAGGAGGATGTGTATGACATTCATGTATTACTGTCTGTTTTTCAGAAAATTCTGAAATTGCAGCACAACGGAAAGAAAATGAGTCACAGGTTCAAGGAATCCCCGTTGAACAAACACACAAATTGGCTGGTCCTGAAAATAAACAGCAAGTTGAAACACACGACTAGATGTACTGTAGCACCTGCCCAGTGTGTTTTCATACACTGACTCAGATGAGAACAACCAGCAAAAAGGAAGACCATGCAATGGAGTCAGTGAAAAGTTAAAACCAGATAGAAGTTATATAGGAGGTGCTTTATAGTCACAAATTCAGGAAAAGAAGGATGCCAAGACTTTTAATGCAGCATTTCGGAGACATGCAGGTATCTCTAAAACCAAATTTTCGTGTGTCTTAAAACACTCTGAATGCAGAATACAGTATTATTTGTTCTGGACCTTGAGCAATGCAAGGTTGGCTCACACTGCTGAGGACTGACACCCAGCTCTAGCTGGACATTATTCCTACCCCTTATTGGATACTAAAACCTGAGAAAAGTTTCCCTGTAGTTGGAAGCAATTTTAGGCCTGCTTGCTACCCAGTAGTGCAATGGCATGAACTTACAGGCAAGGGCCTGGCCAGTATATCTGAACTTTTAACACATGAAAATTACAACCACTAGTGGAAAAACCAGAATGTTACAAAAACACTTTTCTTAACGGATGAAATAAAAGCAATCTGAAGATCAATAGAGATCTTTTAAACATAAAGTATTTACAGGCTGGTGAGAAGATTTTTCGTCAAGAATTAGGCTAATGAAAGTAAGCTGACAAAAGCCGTGACTTCAACATTCATTCTGTGAAGCAAAAAATGAGCAATTTCAGGGACAGAAACACTCATACCCATTTCATGTGACATGAGATAGTACACCAACACAGCAGCTAATGTCCAAAACTTATGTATCACTTTCTTCTATTCCTAAAACACAGTCATACTCCCTGTGCTCTGTACTGAACTGGATGATTGCAATTGCTGCTGCAGCACTTCACTTCTTTCAAATCCCAGAATATAATGTATGCTGCTTATTGGACAAAAACACACCTGGTTTAGCAAAATTATTCAAGTCCCCTCTCCACATCTGTAACAAGTAGATAATCTGCTCAAAACACAAGAAAAGAGCTACAATACCATTATTTCTGGGATATTTGTGGGACTTTGAAGACATCTATGCTCTAGAAACTGAACTGAGACCTCTAACATATTTCATACAAGTCCTCTGATAGTTGTCAAATGGTAATGACTTTTGCAGACTGGGAAAGATGAGCTTTCTTCTTTTTTAATATATCATCTCGTTCTTACCTGAAATAAAGTACTGAAAGCAGCAAATTTCTGCATACTTCCTTCGCTTTTCTCATGATTGAAGTCATCTGTAGCTTTCAACACACTAAATAAGAATTCACCTCAGAAATTCCTGAAAGTCTTTTCAAAACACCCTAATTGTAAACCACAAGTGCAATTCTCATTATCATTCAGGTGAAGTACATGGGTAAAGGGAGGAAGACTATATATCTTGAGACCAAGTATTGCGCTGCACCTTGAAACTGAAAAGGAAGCTACTGCCATTCCTATCAAGCAACTGAAGTATGAACACTTCTTTTACACCACAACAAAGTTACACTAAAGCATTCTTCAAAGCTGTTGGTTTTCTTAAGGGCACTATACCTGATCATTTCATGAGGTTTTAGTAGGTGGGATTACAGAAACTGAGCTCTGCAAGGACCTCAGACATAATGAAGTTACTACCTCAAGCTTCATGACTAAAATATATTCAAAACAAATTTAAAGAAAAGATGGCCTATAAATATGAATGTATATTTTTAATATTTTTTTTAAAACACACATTTATTTCCCTGTCTTACCTCAGAGGCTCTTTTCTACATTTCTTCTGGGGAGGAAAAAGAAAGAAATGTACAACATACAAAAGTAATATAAGGTCATTTCCATTAAAATTGTTTGTGATTAGTACAACACTTAAACCCCAACTGATGAACTGATTAACTGAAAGTAAACAAATGGCATATTATGCTACACAACAGAATCTAGAAGAACTCTTGTAAGGGTTAAACATTGAGGTCAAGATTGTTATGAACAGAAATGCATTGCAAGTCCTGCTTAATAAATATTTGCGCATTTATGTTTATTAAACATCTGCACTGTTAGTTTTCATGAAAGCATAATGATGACTTGATGGGCAAGTTAATAATCAGTGTGCGTTCGCCCTTATGTGGGTCCTTAGAAAACTACATTTTCTGTTTGCAAAGCTGCAGCTGTACTGAAACCTCATTCCTTCTCAGAGCATGCATTTCTCTTCTGAGTATACAGACAGTATTATTTTGTAAACTTATTTAAGAGGTCAAATCCAGTCCTCTGGAGTTGTATAACCTTTAAAAATACCTATCACAGTACAAAATTTCCACTTCAAAATATCTGAATTCCCAGGCAAAGCCATTTTGTTTAGAGTTTACTTTAATAAAAAACCAAAACAAAAACCACCTGCCACTCTTTTTGCAAAACATTGTTAGCGTTATAACAAACATCATGAAACTCAAATAATTCTTCTGGGCATGTGTATTTACTCTGTCTGTTGGACTTCAGCCTGAAAACTCCCACTACTTCCACCGATGCAGCAGCTCAGACTTGTTTATGGGTTCTTCACAGCCCTAAAACTCTCACTATCTAACTTGTCTACATGGTACTGACAACACTGATCACCCCATGGACCCTCAGCTATATAACATATAATTACTAAAATGACAGCAACATTGGGAAGAAAGTTTGCCATACACTGATTAATTAAGAAAACAAAACCAGAACACCTGTGGCCAAAACTATTTGGGGACCTCTCCTTCCTCCAGCTCTCCGTCCTCCCATTCCATCCTGAGCTATGGAAACAGACACCTCTGAGAGAAACTAAGGATGCCCTGTTTACATCACTCCTGGGATACCCCACCTTTCCCACCTGCAGCCACAACAGCACACAAGCTGTAGGTACAGACAATAAGCCCAAAACAGCAGATCCAGATTAATTTCTTTAGAAGACACTATTATTTCCTTTAAACTGCGTGGAGAAAAGCAGAGAGAACCTCCTGTCTCCAAACTCTCCCAAAATGAAGAGGCAAATCCTTCCTCCTATATCCAGACATTAAAAACAAAAAGCCTACCACAACCTGTGAAACAAAAAAAAAAGAAAAAGAGAGAGAGAGACACAAACTGAAGACTATCACAGGTCATATGACCTTGTACTCAGTATCAATTCCAGTGATTTAACCTCACATTCCCTAAATTACAGTTTAGTGATTTGTACCATAAAAATCAAGTGGGATGATGAACTCCTTTCATCTTTTATATCTTTGCCTCATTCACATCCCCATGCCAAAAGCTATCACAACATATGGTATACCACAGAGTAGCAGAACAGTGTAATTTTCACCACTCCCAAAGGCAAAGATCTTCTGAAACAAGGGCTTTGGCATCCATTTGACCTTCTACGTCTGAGGTCTTCCGTTTGGAAATCACCACAGTTTAACACCCTGAATGTGAATTTTCAATTGACATCCAAACAGATTGCTCTCTTATTCTTTGTCTGGATAAAATATACTTAACTTTGAATTGTAAAAGTAAATAATGTAAGTAAGGACATTCTGGAAGTTAAGTAGAAATGACAAAAAATGTATGTTTCACCACTATCTATACAGAAGAATAGACCACACTTTTTAAACACTCTGGATATTGTCTTTCTAAGCACTGATACAATCCTTTGAACAAGAATGGTGTTTCCTGTAAAACAAATACCACAAAATCATGTTACATACCTTGTTGGACTGTATTACTCTGAGGGGAAACTTGTCTTGTAAATGCCACATGGGGGCTGAGAAGACCTGAGCTCTGCTTTCAGCCTTGTCGCTGCATAACAGCGGCTTTACATTGGAAAGTCTAACCTTTCTGTGTGCCATTTTCACACATGCATAGAGAGAATAATGACATTTTTCTTTACAAAGCACTTTGTGTTCAACAGGTGAAAACACAATAATACAAGCTTATTTTATCCAATGTATCAAGCTTTCTTCATGCAATCCCATTTGTATTATTCATGCCTGAAGGATGCAAGAGAAAGATATTTTAGCACCATGATGCTAAAATTGTTCTCCTTTGCTGTTCCCTGCTGCTGCTGTAATATATTTGGTGGCCAGACTGCAGTATGGCTGGTGTTAAACAAACAGGAATGGTACCTACATCTGCTCAGAGAAGGGTTGCTTAGCAACTGCAATCAAAGGGTGTTTTACCCTCACCATTCTACTGTAAATTAATAGAAATCTCTCTACAATCTTCTAACACTTTATGTTTTAGTAGCTATATAAGTGGTTTATTTTTATTATTATTATTATTTCATAGCTAATGTGTTTCATTTCATGATCTGATTTAGTCAAAAAATGAAGTAGCTAGGAAAGGTCAGATTATGAAGCACGAAAAGGTTCAGAGACTTGTTTGATGCAGAAATATTCTTTGACAGCTCATTGCATTTATTTACTATACCCTTTTCTTCTGCCATTTCAGAATCTACTTCAGCTGCCCCATGGGAGCCTGAAGCCATTAGCCTGAATTATCATTCTGAATGCAAATTTCACAAGGTATCACCAAATCATGAAGGTTTTGATTCCTGTAGTTACTGAGATGCTTTCTCTTTAGAGAGGTTACAGGTCTCGTATTTGTTTGCATATTAACAGCAATGATTTTCAGTACGCCCAACATTATGTGTTCATTTATCATATGTGCAATAGCTGAACATCAGAAGATGTGCTGCAGAGTGTATGTCAAGACACAGAAAAGAAATTAGTATCTGAGATATTAAACAGGCTATGCAAGCAAGTGAACAAATCAATCTAACATGGAGTTAAGAAAGCTGGTGAAACCTATTCATCACATTTTAGCAAGCTGCATTTCAAACCATATTGAAATAGGAGCAGAATTTTGATTTACAAGGCTTTTATTGAAGGCTAAACCAAAGAAAATGGGACTTATTGGTGAACATTAAAGGTCTCGTACTCTCTCAGGTAAATGCCTTTGGTAGCAGGAAGGATCAAACAGGTTGGTAGAACTCAGATGCGTCTATATACTCCTTTCTTCCACCATGCCCAGATATACTTTTACCAGGTCTTTATTTGAGCCCGCAAATGTCCTGGTTTACAGTCAGCCCCTAAAACATCCTCCATTTGATGCAGCTGCCCTTTGCTCTCCATCTCCCATGCCAGACGCACTGTTCATGTGTATTTCAATAGGATGCAATTATTTAAATTCATTCATCCATCCATCCCCCCACAACTTTTCATATATTAATTGCTAAAAGGAAAATGGCTATGCTATTTGCTAGTCACAGGCATTTCCTCAGATAGAAGCTACTGGAGCAGGATGTTAAACAAGCATCCTTATGGAACAAAACAATGCATGAAGAAGTAACAGACTGAAGAATACCTGTACTTAACCAGCAATCTCCCATAACAGTTCAAGGCAGAGCCAGGAAATAAAAAAAATTACTAAGCTTCTTTTTGTTTTGTCCACAACTACAATAAAGTGCTTTGCTTAAAAGAACCTTTAACACTTTTTCTTCCTCGTATCTGTGCCCTGTGCTCCACATAGTCCAGTATCAAAAGCAACTCTAGCAAAACCATCTTCACGAGTGCTCTGTTGTGCCTTTGATTAAAGAGTGAATCCAGGTCAGGAAATCACATAAAATCAGCAACATATTAGAATGCAAGGTGAACTTTTGATACTTCCAAAAACTACTGGAGGCTTGAGCCATGCACTGACTTCAATTTAACACTGCCTGCCCTTATATCAGTTTTCATAGTCTTAAAATATGCACTACATTTGTGCAGTTATCTTGGAAGAACCAGGGCATACTCTGTGAGAATAACAGCTAACAAACACTGACATATTTAAGAACTAAAGATCCAGAAGTCAGATGCAAGATAACTTAGTAATTGCACAACTCTCTTGAAAATTTACTTTAAATTCACATCTAAATTCTTTAGAAATGGGGGCTTGTTTGTTTGTTTAAAGAGGCACATTAAATTACTGCATTTTCAACCCAGGAAAAGTATCCATGGTAAATGTTGACAAAACTCAGCTTGAAAACACATTTCTTCTAAGTTCACTTTTCCAGCCTGGAAAGTCCTAAAGTGGGGATTCCCTAGAATGGAAACTGCTGGATAATTTCAATCCTTCTTCCAGATACCTAATCTGGGTCTAGCACACCTTCATAAACAGAGAGGGAGGAAGGGTCCAAACGTGAGAGCACCACTGACCTGCAAACTGGTATTGATGTTTCCTCCTCTGTTTTCCAACTTCTTTTCCAGGAATTTTTACTTCTCCTTTTTAGGTTTTGATGTGTTCCCCCCTCCCTCGTGCATCATTTAGGATTTCTCTACACTGAAAGCTCCAGCATTAATCACCACAGTATGCAAGCTCTTTCTTGTATCATTTATGGGTATGTTGTGCTGCATGCACCCATACCTGGACTTCACTGACACCCTCTCTCCTTCAACTGAACTGACTAATACACCTCCTCTGTTCCATCTTTTAATCAATAGAGCATTCTCTTACTTCATGGGAAATTAATAACTTTGAGAGCCTTTAATGAGAGATTTCCCTTGCACACACTTGCAGAGACCACCAGGGATTTACACTGATTTCTGAAGCATGACTCCTCTTTACAAATGCTGTGTTGCCTCTTCTCCATATGGCCTTCAAATTCCCATAAATTATGGGCCACATGCCCATAATTCTCACTCTTTACTACAGTTCCTATTCAATTACTCCAAAATACCAGTTTGTGATTTATCTTGGAGCTTCTTTTTTAATTTTATTATATTTTTTAACTTGATGTCATTAGCCTCTTGAAGTCAGAAGGTAAAAAAGTGGTTTTAAACAGCTGGTTGTGCACTGACTGGTTTGCTATTTCTTCACATTCCTAGTGATGATGCCCCGTTAATTTTGCCTATTAGATGCACACCTTCACCCATGAATCGATCAAATTGAAACCAATCTTTCCTGTAAGTGAGAATGAGTTGGAGTTAATGCCTTCTAGCATGTTTTTTAAAATTATAAAGAAAATTTTGCACAGAACAGCCCCACAGCTGCTAATTTTATCTTATTTATGTAGTTCTTTAACATAGACATATACATAAACATGAGTTTCATAAAAGCTCCGGGTGGGGAGTCTTCTATGGAGATAAAAACTAATAAAAATTAATTATGGCAAAGACATAAGGTAGCACTAAGATCTTGAAAAGACTCTTTTTGTTCTTTGATCTAACATAAAAGACTATCAGAAACACTTTCACACCACGCAAACAGCTGAAACTGAATTCTACAAGTATTCATGCCCCAAAAAGTTAGCAAATACTTACTTGTCTCTGTAGCGAGCCCTACCAGACTCTGTCTCCTTCCCTGGGGCAGGACTGTGACCTGTAGTGAGTCCCTGAGGGACACAAAGGAGTAAGCAGATGGGAAAGGACAGACAGATGCTGGGGTTTACTCCACCAAAATAGTCAGCCATCACAGCTAGGATGGTCAGAGAGAGATAAAAATGTGTGACTGGTATAGGCCAAGAACAAACTACTGCACATGCACACAGCAAGAAAAAATGGGCCACAGTCCCATCTTGGAGGATGCCTCGGTGGCAACATGGCTTCTGAAGGTTTCTACAGGTCAGTAACACCAAGTAGCTGTACTGACTCGGAGCTGCACTCAGAAACTAAATCTAGCCTTCCTTTTGCAAGAAATACGTTTAGAGACCTAAATCTGTTTAACGAGTACTAATTTGTTCATGAAGATAACAGGTGAATTTCCTCTTCAATCTACATTATATTCCATGTTACTTTTGTGGGTTTCTAGGGAAAATAGTGAGGAAAAAAGCAGCCCTGATTTAACAACAAAAAAATCCTCTTGATGAGATTGACACAAAAGAAACTTGGTTTTCGTCAGTAATTGCTTCCCCCTGGGTTCGACAACGTTTACAACTCAAGGCTTTTCCTTCATATATGACTTGACCTATCATGAATTATAGCTGCTGCTACCAATCCACTCCTCCCTGCACACAAGGCTTGCTATCTCAATTTTATACTGTAATTAAGTATTTTTGATGGCATGCTATTTATTATTCCTCACCTGCAGCTCTCACAGTGTTTATACATCTCCACATATTAGCAGGCAATTAAAAAAAGTATTATTAACAATATTAACATCCTAAGAGCTTGTTTGATGTGAGTGAGACACAGGGATGAACTGCTTGACTGAAAGGATCAGCATTTTGGGGTTTGGTGGTGGTTTTCTTTATTCAAGTTGTGCATTATCTAGCACCTTGCCATCTCTGTTGACAATCAAGGACCTTAAGCCATACAGGATGAAATAGGAAAAAATTAATGATGAGCCAAATTTATCACTAATCTCATCTGACCACTACGGAACTACCAAACAGTGATGCAAAGTATAAAGAATATGTATAAATTTTTTTATTTTACTTTTTTATTAATGTTTTGCTCTTTAAAATAAATAAATGAATAAAAATAAGCCACATTTTTCCATCCAAACCCAACTTCCAAGATAAGTAGGACCTGCTGCACTAGAAGGAAAGCTGAGATCAAGCAGAAGAGGAATGCCACATTTGAGACATTCAAACCTAACTGTATGTTTCTTCCAAAACTTCAGGGTTGTGTTTTTCTAACTAACTCCTCCATATTCTCATCTCTACTGATAATACCACAACCTCATTCAGTGCAGCACCTGAAAATCACTGTGACTTGGTACCAACTGAGAATTCGGCCAAGGAGATAAATAAAGGAATTCATTCTGATGCTGTGAGTGAACCCAAAAACAGGACTCCAAGCCAAGTTAATGTGGGATAAGATAAAAAGGTAGATTCTTTAATGTCCAGGCTTAGGGCTTTTTAGGAATACATGATGACATCTCCGTGCTCCCCCGAACACTGTTTTCCATGGCTTTTATAACATTGCTCCCCCAATCCTTACTTTACACATTTCTCAGTCCAGCCCCAGTCCCACCCCTGTGCCATCCTCCAGCATTTTGGGGCTGGGGTCATGGGACCCTCTGTTCTTCATTTTCCTCTGCCTCGGGCTTTGGAGTTCTTCCAGTGTTCTTAGACTCAAGGTTGTTGGCTTATGTTTGGTCTTGTTCTGCAGGCCTTTCTGATAGTCTTCAGCCCCTTCTGCCTTGAAGAGAACCTAAATAGCTAAAAGAATTTGAGCTACTCATCTGTGGAAGGGGTTAGGATATATAAACAATGAACTTAGGCTGTTACAAATATGAACACTACATTTGCTACAGTTACTGTGTACCTAAAATCTACAAAATGTGAAAATCAAAATCCCCTTCAGCATCAATTCACAGACTCAACTCAGTGCGCTTCAGAGCTGCTAATTAAAAACATCTTAATCCTAGCTTGCCACACTTAACCTGCTTGACAACCTTTGGATAGTCAGAATGCCATTTTGCATCTTGCTCTGTATTTCTCATGATCTTTTTTCAGGAGATGTGCCACAGTTAGCACTCCACATCTCCCTCCTCTGCTCCCCCAAACAGCAGTGTGGGCAAAAAGGATTGCCTGCACCTTCATGAGCTGAGAAGCTGAGGATCAGACAACTCCTCAGCATTTCTCAGTCAGGAAGGGCACCAGAGCTCAAAGCCCTGGGGAGCACTCAGCAGAGTGGGACAAATACGTAGGGAGTGGGTGAGGACACCCCAACGGGCATGGAAACAGGAAAAGCAGGCAGAAAACAGAGGGGGTCCATTTTGTTTAGTGTTTCACATAAAATATCATTGGTGAATAAAAGCATCTGCTGAAAGGAATTTGTGTGTGGCCAGGATTTCCTTTCACAGAGAAGATGCTTAGAGTGGCCCCCCCATGATCATTCTGAGCTGTGTGGGTGCTCGCAGCCCTGGTGCAGAGGGGGCACACTGAGAGAGCACCCAGTCCCCACTGCCTCTTGGCAAGGGACAGATCACACCTCAGGCAGAGTTCTGACATGGTTTCAGGTATGCACAAGGGGACAAGCCAGCAGCTGGTTTTCCCCAATTATTTGCTCACGTAACAAACCAAGTTTAAAAATACATTAGTATCTAGATCAACAACAAATTCTTTAGAGCCTCCACATGCAAAGCACCTATAACCATCAATAAGCGTTTTGCTTTATTATAGACCATACAATTTGACTTTATGTGCACAGTGTACTAAAGAAAAATAAATTGTATGCTGCATAACGATTACTGCACACTAACATAGCCACATTTGGTTGCTAAAGCTTTTGTTATCCAACAAGTCAGAGGTTTTCCCACTTTGTTAAGCCATGAAAAAAATGAATTACCTTGGCAAAGGTCACTAACTTGGGGTTGAAATGAATCCAGAAGCCAGGATCTGCAAACCCCTATTTCTCACTTACTGTTAATTAAAACCTAATCTATTTGTTTTTAAAGGCTTGATTCAGGCCCTCTGAGACATGCTGGACTATAAATATATTGAAAATAATGAATTTTGCAAAGGGCATTTTATAGCCACCACATAGCACAGCAAAATTTATCAACTTTAGTTAAAATACATACATGAAAACATGCATTTTGTGTCCAACATTTAAATGAATGTAGTTCATCTAGTGTAATGTATTTAAGACATTAATTATTGTTCTTGACAAATGGTGAATTTTCAGCAATTTAAGGTACTGAAAATACTTTCATTTACTCTCTACCCTTACTACTCTCTTTTTCAGCCACAAAGCTATGTATATTTATGCCTATTTTTTCCCCTCAACAGAAGAAATAAATTAACAGCATCAGGAAAATGGGATTTTACAATGAGTTAGCATTTATCACACTAAACCACTAAGACATCTTGCTCAGCTGGAACTGTGCACATTCCCAGATGGTGGATTGGATTATAATTCCACAAAACGAGTTTACCCTCTCAACAGTTTCTCTTGTAATTTCCTCTGAAAAGTCATCTAAATACTTCCACACCCTCTGTTCCTTTTCCCTGTGAAGTCTCCCATATCTTTTCTCTATGGTCTTATTTTATTTTGCTATTATGGAATAATTATATGTAGAAATTATTCTACTGAGATACTTCTGTGGCATTCTTATTTTTTTATTATTTTATGATAATAGCACTTCACAAGCTGGTGCTTTTTTAAAATATTTTATCCAATAACTTGCACATAATTCATTTTCCCTGTACCCATTAATCTTTATTAACCAAACTATGACTTGCAATAATTTTTTTCCATGGTCCATTCTGAAGGACAGTGAAAAGTAAAATACATGTACTATTTTAGAGATGAAACAGCACATTTGTTTCCTAACCTGGCCTCACCCAATTTTAATGCTTCCATGATTCTAAGGTAAGTAAATCAAGAAAAAGAAACAACTTTACAGCTAAATTGGCAGGTTACATTGCTCAGAACATAACACAATGTTACAAAAGGGTTTTATTTGGCTTTAGAGATACTCAGTGGTATTAGATAATCCAGCATCCAAGGATTTACATTATCCTCCCTTTGTTCTCAAATGAAGGCTTACTGCTGATTTATTGATTTGATTTGTACAAATGGAAGGAAGTTCATGTGTAATTTTGGTGGTGGGACATTACAGCTCTAATGAGGTCATCATCTGCTAAATTGGGAACGTGGCTTGGTTTATTAAAACCTCACACTTTTTGCACATTTTAGAAGTTTAAAAATGCATTGCTTACTGCACACATACCTTCAATATACCCCAAATAACAGCAGAACAAGTTCAAGCAATTAACACACCAGTTACAGTGTTTCAGTGACACCTTTGCTACTGCAGACCTCCAAAAATAGACCATTTTTTGTAATTTGCAGAGATGCTGAAACAAAACACAATTTCTGAGAAGCACCACTCATGTTCCCAAGAGATAAGTAATGAAATGAACGCATCCATATACTCTCAAAATAATTCTGCTAAGGGAATGCAAACAAATTTGATATCCAGCTAAGCCTCTTATTTAGTTATAATCACTGTGAGGATGCCTATTGCTTCTAGCCACATAGGGCATGCCCAAGTTGCTCAGTCAAACATCATTACTGGTTAATGACAGAAAAACTCATATAAAAGTTTGCTTGGCCTTTACTCTCAACCTGGTGGAACACCTCAGATGGTTTAGTTTGCATTCTGTATTAAAGACAATTTAAGAATCTACAATCTTAACAAAAGTGAACCAGTAACGAATAATCACTGTTTCACTATAATTTCTGTTGTCCACAACACACCTTCCTGCACATGGAAAGGAGAAAATAAGGCAGCAATATTTAAATTAATGCAGTATATACATATTCACAATGTGCTGCTTTTACAAAATCCTACAAACAGCCGAGCTATTTAAGCTGTTATTGGAATTGACACACTGATCAAAGCACCTGGAAAGCAACAGTGTTTTGAAGAGGAGCTGTGCTTTCCGTTTCTGCTTTGCCAGAGCTCTGGTGACTAATGTGATAACAGATTTTACTAGCAGTGGTTCAATCCATGAAGGCTGCATACTAGACCTAGTATGTTTTATACACCTATACATACATATAAGATACATATATATGCCTATTCACACACACACATACATGCCTATATTCCCATATATATACAATTATATATGTATTTACACACATACAGTCAGCCTTTCAGAGACCCAAATGACCTAGAACATTTAAACAAAGCACAAGAGAAGACAAGATATATATGAATCAGTAGATCCAAAGATCAGCCACTCATCTGGCAATGAACCTCTTTTTGCTTGGCAGTTTGCAACCATATGCTCTCCTTGGATGTGAGTCATATATGGGACTATATCATACACACATACAAAATAACATATAATTTACAAATTCCAGACAGTTCATATCTAAGCATTTCTGGAACACGACTGAATCCAAAAGAAAACTACAGGGAAGTTCATTGGAGAGACAGCTTAACAGACTAGAAAATAACTTTCCCAAGATACTTTCTCAAATTATCTTGTATTATTTGCTAAATGGACATAACAGTATTGCTCATGTCCCAGGTGAATTTCTTATCAAGACCAAGAGAGAAGGACAAACATACAGGCTGGGGTTATACAGCTGTCTCAGATGGCTAAAGGTACAGCTTCACCTCAGCTGTTCCAGCCCCACCTTTCATTTTGCAGATGCATAGCTGCACTGGTTTTGGCCAGGATAGAATTAATTTGCTTCATATCAGCTGGTATGGGGCTGCATTTTGGATTTGGGATGAAGACAGTGTTGATGACACAGGGATGTTTGAGCCACTCCTGAGCAGCACTCACACAGAGTCGAGGCCTTTTCTACTTTCTCACCACATCCCACAAGTGAGTTGGCTGGGAATACACAAGAAGTAGAAATTGGACACAGCTGACCCAAAGTATAATCCATACCATACAACATCATGCTCAGCATATAAAGCTGGCTGAACAAGAAGGAAGGGGGGATATTCACCATGATGGTATTGGTCTTCTCAAGTCACTGATTTTTATCTCAACCCACAGGTTTTCTCACTTCTACCCTTCCAGTTGTCTCCCCAGTCCCACTGGTGAGGGAGTGAAGGAGTGGCTGTGTGGTGCTTAGTTGCTGGCTGGGGTTAAACCATGACATCGCAGAGTAGATTGGGTAGATACATTTTCCAAACACAGCAGAAACAATAACAAGAATTACCAATTTCAGTTATTGGTTTTGGTTTCTGGTGCAGCCAAATGTCTCTCAACTGCCTCAAAGTACTCCATCACCTGGAACTGGGAAATGGGCTTCAAAGACCAGCTCATACAGTCCTGCTCTGCTTGACTGAGGGGCACACAGCCTGTCATATCCAACCCTATTGCTGTCTAACCATGCCGCTTTCCTCAGCAATGGTCTCTACCTCAAGACGTTGAAGAAACATTAGGCTACAATATGAGGGGTGGGGAAGGTGAATCATTAACAAAAAAGAATTTTGAATCTGAAAGATAGAAATTCCTGTCCAGTCTGTACATTTCGGGCACAAGAGGATGCTGCACATAGCACTGACCACCTCACCAGAGGCAACTTATCTTTTTCAGTTCACCCTGAATGTGGTAGAGCAAACAGCAGTTAGACACATAGCTGCAAAAGAAAGCCATATCAGCATTTGACATTGATCAAAGCAATGAGTTAAGAGAGTTAAGAGTCCAGAGGAAAAGCATTTTCTGGTATTTCCTCAATCATTGATCAGAAAAAACAGTTGGTCAGAAAGTTGATTCTCACACAATTTTGGCTGCACACAGATAGAAAGCACACTTTTTCTCTTGCTATTTCTCTCAAATACTACTTTTTCTTTCCTTTCCAGCCCTTTCTTACCCCACACCCACACCTCAACACACACACACACACAAAATCTTCTCTATACAGTTCTTTCTGGTGGGAAACATTTGATTACGTCTTCCTTCACGCTCAGAATTTTCTTCAAATTCTGCCTGGATTTTTTTCGGTTCTTGATTCTTGAAGTTGCCATTTCTGTGTATCATTAATTCAGAGATCCATGAACAACCTTACTTGATAGACTGTGTATTATGTTACCTCTCACTTTCCTGTCTTATCTTACATGTTGTCAAATCAGACTTCAAATTATGTCACAGCAGCTCTTTCTGAATGGTCAATTTTTCACTGAAAGTTACACAGATGGGCAATTATTTTAAGGCTTGAATACCTGCCAACAACTGTGGTGGCATAAAGCTGATCCCCAAAGCCCACACAGCCACTGACAACACTAAAATCAGAAGACAAAACTGAATGTAAACCATGCCAATTTTTATAGATGGCAGAGTTAAAATGAAAATTTTCCACACTCTTAAAAAAACCCCTTCAATCACTACAAACATGTTCTTGTTTATCTATGAATATGCAAAACTGTACATTTTAAATCCCCAAAAAACAAGAGGGAACCAAACCAATTTAAAAAAAAAAGTGTTTTGTTTATGTATTTTAAGACAAGCATACAACTCATGGAAGAAGTAGGTTAACCATTCTTTAAGCTCCTAGATGTATTTTTCTATAAAAATGAACAAAATATAAGGACCATTCTTGAAATGTCACCTATGGAAGGGAGAAGTAGGTCACTTTCCATGTCTTCTATGTTCACAGCAGAATGGCCAGTGACTAATAAATCCTCTGCTAACTATGTGTTATTCATCCACGGAAACTGGGACAAGAAATATGCAGCCTTTCACACAAGCTACTACAAAACTATCCCTGCACTGTGGCTGTCCCCTGTTGCTGGCATATATTGAATCTGCACCTTGACACTGTCACTGCTGCTATAAGGGTGCAATGTGGTCCCACCTAACAGAACAGTCCAGGGCTGAACTGAGATCAAAATAAATCAACAAATTTACATCTACATCCGCCATGGACAAACATAACAATACACATAAAAGAATTTACCTATGTACACAAAGTCATATAGCACCCAGTAAAGCCTGGCACTGGTCTAAATCATCTGCTACCTTCCCCTCTCTCCTCCGAAGAGCCCTCCAAAGTTTTAATCAATTTTTCAAAACTCTTGAAACAAACCACCAGAGTCCCTGAAAAATGTACATTGAGAATTATAACTTACTGGTTTGTACATGATGAAACAAACCAGTGATAATAAGGATAAAACAAGACAGTCATCTAAATCAGGCTTTCAACAGAAAACATTGCCATAAAGCAGTCCATGCTTCAAGGCCCACCCAGAGAAGTATTTGATTTCTTGAAGAATCATTTACAGAGAAACACAAACATTCAGTTCCAAAACCATAAACAGTTAAATGTTAAGAATTAAATACGTGAGCTAGTCTTGTCCAAAAAGACAATTTAGAAACTGTTGCAAGCACTTCTTTAATGACACTGACTTTCTTAAGCATAGTACAGACTTCTCTCAACAGTGAAGAATGGAGTGTGTAATGTTCCATAAGCAGACTCAAAAAAGGCTGGGTGCTGAGTCACAAATTTCTGGGGGACTGCTCATTGTACGAGTACTTTTTTGCATACTCTAGTAGTCAATACCACCAAGTGTCATCTCCATACAATATACACCAGTAGAATAAAACAGAAAGTTCAGACAAACTGTAAGAATAAACCCTGCTATTATTTGAATCACATCAAATAATTTCTCTGATTTTAAAATAATTTTATTTTTTTCCACATATGATTTTCTTTCCTTTTCTCCAATTCTTTTCTACAAATTTAGAGAATGGTCATGTTTGCAGAATGTCTGCTAGAGAATTTTAAGGAAATCCTGACATTGATTTCAGGCACATGAAATTGAATGTTCATACATGGACACGTGACTAGCCCTGGAGATCTATAAAGATCCTTCCTGTCACAAGTGTCCTACTAACCAATGACAGTCTGAGAGTAAAGAAGAAAGGAATGAGAAAGGTAAGGGAACACACCAGAATGTGTCACTCATTTATGATTAGCAAGGCCAACCATACCAATACACTCCAGTACTAAGTTTTAAAATTTCATTTCAATAAACTAATTAAAATAGATGACTGTTACAGAAGAGCTGACTTGATAAACCACACACACAGTTCTGATTTCAGAGCATACAGTAATTAAAGATATATTTGGAAGGCATTGCAGAGATTTTCTATTTCCAGGAGGAGTGGAGTTAATTAAACACTGGCTTTCCAAAAGCACTGACAACAAGAAACAGCCTTCTAGGCTGTGGTGATTTGGCTACATGCTAAAACTGGTTTATTAAAGCAGGTTATCTATTTACCATCACATGAACTACAAAAAGCACATTTGACTGTTCACAGAGGAAGGACTGACTGTTCCTCTCAGCTCACAGCTACTTCTCCCAAAACAGCCCCCCAGACTTCAGTGGAGATACTGATAGTTGTGTCCTTCAGCCCACAGAGGGAGGGAAGAGCATGTATCTCACAGAACAATGAGCCCTGTGAATGAATTTACACAGCAGATAGCAAAATAAGTAGTAGGTAGCATAGAGAGAGGGGGCATGAGAAAAAGCAGTGTACTATGTGGGAAATCAGACATATGACAAAGGACTGAAAAAATTTCATCAGGAATTAATGTAAACTCTTCTGCTGCTCTCATTCAAATCAGTACAAGAGGGCTCTGTGAAAGAATGCACTGGCCTTGCAATGAGGTGACTGCTAATTACTACCTGTACTGAGAAAGATTCCCCACTCTTCTAATACTTGAAAGAGAACTGGCTGGCAACCTCTGTATAATTAGTTTCCTAACAAGGGAAAAGGATTTCAGATGTAGGATGCCTGAGGAGGAGGGAGAGAGGAAGGCCCATTATGTATTTTTTTTGTTCATTCATTTGTTCTGTTTTCTCTCTGGTGACCTCTCCTTTATTTCACTAAGCTGTACCAAAGAAATTATCATTAATGGCATAATGCATGTTATTATTCACCAGCATTGTTTTTCTTATGTTAACCTATCCTATCTTGTTGACTTTCACATTTCTATTGGAGAGACTCACTATATTTAAATACATATATAAATTACCAAACAGCTTTCCTTTAAAGAAAACTGCTCCCAAAGCCAACAAAAAATATCATTAAAAGTTTTCTCCTACAGTGTGTCTTCAAAGGCACCATGCTTTTGTTAAGTATTATTAGCTAACTTAAAATAACACCTGAAGCATTTTTCTTAAGTCTAAATATTCTATTTCACAGCAACATGTTGTAAAATATATTTTATTTCATTCACTCACAAGTGTCACCCATATTCATTGATAGCATCACTGACAGTAGATTTCCACTGATAGCCCAGAATAGCAAGATACCACGATCACATGATTTAGTATTAAAATTGAATATTCAGGATGTACAAAAGCATTGTGAATGTCATGAACTACTAATGCTTTCATGCCACTAACAATCTATAAATAAAAGGCAAAATTATTTTGGTGTTGAGGAAAAACCTAAATTTTCTCAAGTTAAACCTTACATGTTATTGTATCTCCACTTTACAGTAGGTTTAGGAAATATTTTGGTTTTATAAACGTGAAATAAATGCAAAGTGCTTTCTTCCTTTCTTGTCATTATGCTGCTTCAGGTTCTCTCATTCACCAGAGTTAAAACACTCCATGGCTTCACCATCACCTGATCCCATCTCACATATGTCTGTCTACCCCTGGAGAAAACCCCAAAACACCAGTCCCACAGCAACTGTTCTCTCTCTCAAGAGAAGGACCTACATAAGAGAATTATCTTCTGCTTAGATGTACAGACACACACTGCAAGTGTGGAGGAAATACCTTTAATCCTCACTTTTTTGGATCCTCCAACACAACAACAAAACTATGTTAGCACATAGTCTAAATGACCAATGGCACTCAGCCATGAAAGTCCTCTTGGAGAACATTGGAGAGTTAAGAATAAGCTGTAACAACATTTTACAGGCAATTTTTTATAAGCATCTCTGGTCTAATGGACATTTCAGTGTTTTTCAAACCTCAGAAATCTTCCAAGGCTCCATTTCAAATCTCTAAAGTATATTCCAAGAGTTGTTACACTACTAGCACTGAAGAAAAAAGAATAACAGGTGAAAAAAAAGAGTGTAAGAAGAAAATAAAGAATCACAGGGAAAAGTGAAATAATAAGAAAAAAAATCTCCATTCAGAGAAATGTCAGTACTATTACTATTGCTATGCAGCCTGAAACGTCTAAAATAATCACAGGACAATGAAACCTGACAGACAAAGGGGGGAAACTGCCTGCCTACCAACATTTTGCTGCCCCTATTTCACATCCCTTGAGGATAAGAAGTCTTTGGTTTACTGTCCTGAGATTTGAAAGGAAAAATTTTCTGACAAATCCCAGCACCAGTAAAATCAAGGAGAAAATTGAAGAACTGTACTGATTGTCAATGGTCTTAGACACAGATAGCATACGTAGCAGTATGCAGTATGTTGTGGTGGCCAAAAAACAAAGAGGGCACAGTTCACAGGTGTCACACACAAGATAGTTTATTAAATCACTCCATGAATGAAAAAAAAAAAAGGAAAAAAGTAAAGGTAAAAGCCCACTCTAACTTCAAATTTCACCATCCCTGGAGATTTTTAAACTGAGATTGTACATGGCGCTGAGTGCTATCATTTAGTAAATGGACTGGAGTTGGACCAAGGGTTGGACTTGATGATCTCTGAGGTCTTTTCCAACCCAATCGATTCTATGATTCTATGAATATATATTGCAAAATCCCACCCATGGCCATCTCCCACTGGTTGAATAGCAGTGTCCATAAACTTTATTACAGCTTCTAATTGGATGTCTCTCCTTGCCCAGATGTTCTGTCTCCCATGAGAAACTTCTCTCTTCAACATCCTTTTCTCATGGGCTGCTTGTCCCAAAACCTCCTTGTCTCATTTTGTTTTTGCTAACTTGCTGTTTTTTCTCACAGAACTAATTGTATTCTCAGTGTTCACATCCCCATACCAAAAGGCACCAGCTATTAGGCCTCTGACACTGCTAAAGGCCTTTTCTCAGCTCAAAAATCCTTTTTTATCCTTACAGCATATACTTCTAAATCCTTTGGGTCACTTCTTCAAATGGAGAGTTTGAGAGACTTTACAGTAAGTCTTGGCAAGTTTTTCCTGTATAACATATGTAGGCTCATCTATCCAAAAAATGTTTTGAAATAATGACACAATAACATTTTATAAAGGAGACAAAATCCATTTCATTTTCCATCTTTCCTGACAAAAGCTGTCTTTTACGTATTTCATTCAATGTTCAGTAACCACATTGCCTTTAGCCCAGTTTCACGTAACAGCAGACAGATCAGAGGCACAGATATCACAGATATATCTGAAATTCCAACCAATGCAACTCTGTCTCCAGATAAGTTAACAAGAAACCCCAAATAAACAAAGAAACAAAAAAGGAATCATACTCATTCTAATAATGTATGAAACAGTGAATGCATAAAGAGACTGTGAACCTAAAGTGCATGTGTGAAAAGAACAGCATTTCTTTTTCTTCCTAAGAAACATAACACTTCTTTCTAAATACTGACTAAAAGCGAAGATTTTAGGCTACATGTTATTTTTTATATGAAAAATATTCCATGAAAATATGATCCTGTAAGCACAAATTCTAATTTATATAGCAGAAGGCTTTAAATGCCTGTCTACATTTAAAGCCATGTTCATTTAATGGCCAGTTAGCCCACTCCTGCCTGGGCTATCTCTAGAGGGCAAAATGGATTGTCATTAACAACTCTCAGGCTTGGAGAAAGCTCTGACCTGTGCACAGGGTTTAGCGAGGTCTGCTTTCTCTGCAACAGCTGCACATAGGGGCAATACTCAAGAGGCTTGTCCCTGCTGTTCTCCTCTGATGAAGCAACTCTTTGCTTCTCCCCTGGTTTTTTATAACTCAAAATACAGCTCTCATCTATAATCACAGAAAAGAGACATCTAATTTTTTTAACATTTGTTTTTTTTCCTCCAAAGAAAAGACTAGAACATAAGGATTGCATCCAGTAAGGTTTAATGGTGAAGAAGGCAACACCATGTAATCCCTCTTGGTAAAAAGCTAGCAAAATACTAGGTAAAAGAAGTAAGAAAATTCTCAAGCGGGGGTTGAGGGGAAGTAGGAACTTTACAGAGAGAGCCTGAATGATCTTTAAAGTATAATCTGAACCATGAAGACAAGCAAAGCCAGTCAATAATACACATATTCCACATCACCCCCATTACCACTTACACACATGCAGGCTAAACTTTTGCATCTAGTTCTGTTCCAGAGTCAGCCCAACATAACATTAATGTTAATGATGCTACTCTGATTACTTTTTTATTATGTAAATTAAGGGTGAAAATTTTGCATAGCTATGATGCTGTTTCTGTAACACATATGGTTTGTTTGTGGCTTACATTTTTTTTTCCTTTCATTTTTTTCCCTGTAGAAGAACAGCAGTCTTTCTCATAGAGTAGAACCTGGCAAGGTTTCCTTTTCACAGAGATTAAAGTGTCTCCCATAAATATTGTTTCTACTACATCTACATGATCTAAGGTAATGTATGTAATATAAAAGACAATGAAAAATAATAGATGAGCTTATTTGAAATACAGGAGGCTTTATCTTAATGGTAATGGCCAGAGGATGCCATAAAATAAAAGAATCTCTTAAAAATGCCAGTGCACAAAAGCAGTCAATAGACATCATGATAAGCACTTGCTAATCAATACTGATAAGTCAGTGCAATTTAGGTCATAGATGCTTCTTCAAAAGCTGTTTTTGTAATACCTAACTCACCAGTATAAACATCTCGGACAAATGTTATAAATAAGAAAGCTCTTTAGTGGATAACGGGGCAGCAGGATAAAAAACTGGGACAGCACCATACTACTCCCTTACCAGTCATCTCAATCTCAGTTTTCTACACATTGTAATGCTGTAGCCCATATACCATTTTAAAAGGTACAAGAATACAGTATTTAGAAAAGCCTACTAGTTTTAGAAGACTTGTACATGCTCATTAAAAGCAAGGCTTCCCTAAATAGAAAGGAATCGGGAGGGGTGATGCCTAAGGATTTTAGTGTACATTGTGTAGATTTTTAGAATTATAGATTTAGAACATGGATTTTCCTGGGTTGCTCACATATTAGGTGGTACTAGAAGTTACTAAAACATTAGAAGTTACATTCTTAATCTCTCTCAAGGACATGCTGTTTTGAAGAAGTCACCTGCAAGACAGCTTGGAGACAAAACACAAGAAGGCCTTAGAGGCCCTGAGCTTCTCCAAAGGGCAGTTCTGAAGACCTCTATGGGTGGAACACCAAGGGAAATGAGAACCATGGTTGGTCATAGACAACATATATGCTAGCGGCTAGAGAGGTTATAAAACTGTAACATCCCTGTCACGTGTGTGCATGTGGGTGCTTGTGTGTGCAGACCTCATGTGTGCACCATGAAAGCTTTCAATAAAGCTGTAACCATCTTTCTCCATTAATATTGTTTCTGAGTGTCTATTTTCACAGGAATTTATGCAACAGGGAGGAAATCTTATACAATTGAAAATTGTGGTTGATAAATATGAAATATAAAATGTATAAACTCATGACATTGCTATGCTCTACAAAAGAAATTACTAATTTCAGGTAATCATCTGGAATATCTGGAAAACTGGCAGTGTATCCTATGCATATTTTTTTGCTCACATTTACCCATTACATGAAGTAGTTAAGGTTTATTCCATGTATACTACAGAGAATGCACACTTCACCTGGACAAGGCTTCCCTGCTGCCTACCAAAGCCTTACTTTTATATGAGGGAGGAGGACACAAGGAGAATCGACACTCCTTGTCAAAGAAACTGAACACTGCAGCACTCTGACTTGCTTTCAGAGAAGCAAAAAAACATCAGCTTGTGGAGAAAAAGGACATTTGAGCAACCACAGCTTTGATTTCTCTAATAAAGAGGTAGTGAAAAAATAAGGAAAAGTTATTTACTAGTCATTTGATTCAAATAAATTTAACTGAAATGGAAACACACTCAGGTTGACCATTTTTTAAGCAGATTCAAATACTTTCACAGCAGAAACCTTATCTGTGTGTGCAGACTTCAACAACAAAAAGAACTTCTTTGCTAGGTATAACTTAAGCTGCAAGAACAAGTCCCCATTCTGCCTTTGATAAATACAGTTGTTCCTTACTCCCATCCATTCCCAAATGGTACTGTAGAAGATCCCAACCCCATCACTGGCCATGCCACCTATGTCTCTGGGCTCACCCTGGTTTCTCTTGTTCTCTCCACTCACACAGGCTCTTTGACCACCAAGGGGCTCTCTGGCCTAGTCTCATTTCTTTCCACATTCCTGATGGTTTTTTTCCCAGTTTGTTAATGATAGTGAGGTTCATTACCTATTAGTTACATTTTCAAATCTTCACTTTCCTATGTACATCAAGGAGCAGCATCTCACTTTCCAGGTCTTTGTTATCACTGTGTAACATGCTGACCAGGGCTCTGTCTCACTGCACTCTCCAATTGATGGGATGTATCTACAGCTGTTCCCTTTCTCCCAGGCCCACTTCAAATAATAGTTTTATTTCTTTTATTTCTTGTTTCTCATCTTTTAGGTGGATTCTAAGCTTCTAACACAAGAAAGCTGTTCTTAAAGTCTGCTCCCTTGAAAGTATCTAATCAAATTCAAGGTCTTGAGGCCAGTTGCAGGCGGGGATTTCAACTTCTTGTTGCTGATTTAAGAGACCTAGTTCTATCACAAAGCTAGGCAAGTTTTAACACCTGCATAACTTCACTGTGAACACAGAGATCACCTGTGATTTCTCAGACACACAGTAAGTTGGGAAGCGGTCTGCTGGAGTGCTCATTTTAAAAAAGTCATTTATTTTCAGACTGGGTATTTGGAACTAACAAAGCCACAGGTTGTAGACATAGGAGGCACCACCTACTCTCCAAAAGAATGGCCATGGTCAACTTTCCTGACATGACCAAGCCTTCAGCACTGATGGAGAAGCCTGTCTGTGCTATACAGTTATGAGGCAGATGGTTCTTTGACAAGTTTATGAGAACATCAGCATCCCTGCCTTCACTGGGTAAGAAATATTTACTCAATTTCCCTTCCTCCCTAAAGCAAAAGCACAACATAAAGCCCCTTCAAATAAAATAAAGCCCCTTAAAGTACACCTGCCTCTCTGGAAAAGTTGAAAGAGTAAATCTCATTAGCAAAGGTATTATTTGCCTGAAGCAAGATTACTTAACTAAACTGAGAGCCATGTGAGATTCATTGAGCACCTTAAACAACCTTGGACCAGCACACGACACAGACACAGGACCTGACAGAAACCAGTAACCCGTGGCCAGGTGTGACACCCAAGACTATCCCAAGTGATGATGGAAGTTTAGGCTCACACTGCAGCATCTGGCCCCTAAGATGTTCCTCAAAGTTTTCAAATGCTGCAACAAGAAATTAAGAACCTCTGACATAAAAGAAGGCCTTTGAATAAGGCTGTCATCCTTCACCTCCTACACAGCAGGCAGGCACTGTTAGAAGGAAATCTTAACATGGATGGGCCTCTGTACTCTGTGTCTGGCTGCTGTGCTCACAGAAATTTGGGGTTGTTTCATGTTTTAACAGCTTTAACAATGCAGAAACACTTCAGATACTGACCCCCATCATATAATCTGAACAGAACTCCTGAACCATACAAATATGTACACTAACACAATCAGAAGTTATTTTTTCTTATATTTCATTGCCACACTCTCCTAGATATCTCATAAAACTAGACAGGAACAGAGACCATGACTTGTGATGATTCCTGGTTTCTCCATCCCTGCAAGTATGTGCATGTTGGGTGAAGGAGAGAGGGACATAAGGGAATTCTTGAGATGCATTATAAATTATGCTGGAGTAACTAATCAAGGATGAAAGTAAATTCCACCAAAACTTAACCAGATGTGTAAAGATACCATTTAAAATATTCTAGTGATAATATCTTCCACATTTTAATACTCCTCTAGTTAACTGAAGAGGTTACTCTTTTATCTCACAGTTTACAACTGATGGTTCTTCAAGAATTATAATTTTGAGAAAAAACATGAATTATATCTGAAACACAATATACTCCAAATGGAAAAAATATTCACTGACTTTTTACTGCTGGCAATTAGATTTTTTTTTTAAAAGAGAGTTCTAAAATCAGCTCCTATAATTCCTCATTATAGGAGGGAAAACAAAATCAATCAAGACGGGTTTATCCCTCTGCTTTGTTTGGGGGAGAGATATTGCACAGCAGTGTTAACTGGCTTTTAGTCAATTCAATGTAACTTTACTATGGCAACAGTTGCATCACGTCATATCACACAGTCTCAGATGAAAAAATTAAACCAGAACCTCCTCCTTTTATTCCTGCACTTTGATCTTCTTGGAGGTGAACTTAAAAAGCTCTGCTTCCCAGATTTCTATGCCAGTGAGCCTGTGCCTATAAGACTGATTGAGCAGACTCTTCCTATTTACAATTAATCTAAAAGCCTTTTGCTTTGAAAGCTCCTTTGTGCTACATGGTACATCCAGTACTTAGGGGGTTAATGCATGAAATGGATCACTGGGTTGAAAATAAAAATCACTGTTAAAAAAATGTGGTACCAGGAGAATTAGGCACAACATAATATTGTAACCACTGAGAATTCTCAACAGTAAAATAAAGCCTTATACTCCCTGCATTTTCATTAGTTTTCCAGTAGTGCTGGACGCAGTGTGAATTACAATGAGCTAGAAAGCAGAGGTTTCTCTCTTTAAGGAACATGCACTGTTTAGAAGGAAGTCATTTCTTCAAATCATACTGTGCTGGTTATTGGTTTGTATATGCTGGTATGCATTTTAGCACTTAGAAAAAATATTTTTCTCCATTACTGAATGTTGCTTATAGCCATAAAAACAATGTGTTTAGCAGCTCTCAAAATGAATCTCATTGTAAAGTAAATATTTGTTCAGAAGTACGCACAATGATATAAATCTATGGAAAGAGCATTCTGCACCAAGTCTTTCACTGGGAGGATGTTTCTTAAGTCTGGACAGGAGGTGCTGTGTTTTCATTAAAACTACTGCAGAAGATAACATTAAGATGACTAAAAGCCAAAACAGGACAAAAATTGAGGTTGATATAAGCTTCTGTTACAAAATGTTGTTCTGTTGGTAGTTAGCTGTTCATCAGAAAAAAAAAACAAATAAAAAAAACCCAAACCAAAGCTGAAACTAATTCTTTTGGGCAAGTAGAGAATATATTTGTTGTGGTTTAATCCTGGCCCAGTCCAAACTAGTATTAAAATATCACCAGTCATCTTGGAAAAGGGATGAAACAAGCTTATAAGTGCAAAACTACTGATTTCTCTCTAACTGCTGCCTACATATCTCTTTCTTAATTATCTTTCTGGCTCTACACTGAGTCCAAACCAGTATGTCCATATACTCCATTGACAGGGAAGCCCAGATCTGGACAAAGTACTGCAGAATAGGCCTCACCAGTGCTGCATAGGGAGGAAGGATTTCCTTCTACAACCTGTCAGCCACGCTCCACAATGAAGACTACGATGCTGTTGGCCTCCTTTGCCATGAGGGTGCTTTGTCATGGTCAGTTTGCTGTGCACCAGGATCTCAAGGTCCATTTCTGCAGGACTGCTTTCCAGATCACCATTCCCCAGCATATAATGATGCTCGAGGCTGTTAATCTCCAAGGACAGAACTGTGCATTTGCCTTTGCTGAACTTCATACAATGCCTTTGGCCCATTTCTCCACCTTGTAAAGGTCCCTCTGAACGGCAGCACAGCCTTCTGATATATCAGCCTCTCCTCCCAGTTTTGTATCATCTGCAAACTTGCTCTCTCCACCTCTTCCTTCGATCATGTACACTAAAACGAGTAGCGGATATTTCTGTGTGAGCAGTGCCAGTCTGGCTCTGGACATGGATACAGGGCCATGCCTGAGCTGCTCAGCTCCAGAACATGTTCTTCCCTGTTCAGACACAGCACTGCCCCAGCTGATCATCAGCTCCCAGACTCCTGGCCCTGCACAAAAAACCATCAGGCACAGCACTGCCCCAGCTGACCATCAGCTTCCAGACTCCTGGCTCTGCACAAAAAGACACAGCTCACTGTGGCACAGGTGTGCATGCACAGCATCTTGACCTACAACATGAGATATGGACTTCTGACATTTTATTAACTTTTTGTCTCACTGTTAATACACTCTTTAGTCAGGTGTACTCCAGTGTAAGTAGAGGCACAACCTTTTTTTTTTATTTTTTACTTACAAATTTTAACATTACATCCTACACTGTCTCATTATACACCTTCTTTTGATGTGACACTGCCTGATCCTCAATAAAAGCGAGGTGGTTTTTTGTTTGTTTTTTAAGGACTTGTTTGAAAAAAATTACATTTTTTTCTGCACTGCTTAAAGGGAAAGATTTGTCTCTGACCAGCTACGCTAATAACAAAAGACTCTAAATCATGCAATTAACAAGCATTACAGCTTTTTTTCTTAACAAGTAATCTGATATTGTTCTCTTGAGGATTCTTTCTTCTTTCTATCCCCCAAAAGCAAACATCAAGCTGTTTACAAAGTCATTAAGAGGAAATATTTACTGAAGAAAAGTAAATAAATTTCAACAAGCAATAATCAGATTTGGTGCTGGTTTCTCTTTTAGAGGATGTACCTTTAGATACCAAAACTTTGTTGGACTCTGTGGCAATGAAAGCTCAGGAATGCAAGGTGTAGAACATTTACTGTTTTCAGAAGGATAACCAGGGTCATGCAGCCCCTCTGAGCAAGGATGGGTGAGGTGGGGAACAGAGACTGCATGTCTAGACCTGCTACAATTTACTCCCATTACAGGATAGCAAAGGACAAGATTGCCAGTTAAATGGTGGCTTCATAGCATGATGTAAAAATCATCACATCATCAATAAAGATTCACCACATAATGAAATAAAGATCTGATGCAGTTAAATCACTGGGTTTACTACAGCAGATCCTTATTTCATGAGGAAGAATAATGTGAATGAAGCTATTGCTCCTACAGAGACTGTCTGGACTGAAAAAGGAGGAGATGACACATCCATGAAGTTTGTCACAAACCCCAGAGGCTGGAAAGTCCAAGGCACTCCCTGCTCAGCTGATTGTACAAAGCCTGGTTTCTGAGGCCTTTGCTCACATGGATTCACTGGTATCTCTGGCGTCACAGGCAGTCCACACCCCAGCCTTTTCCTCCATTGGACACTCCACAAATCAGATTCCACTGTTGAGGAAGCTCATGTAAATATAACTATGAGACCTTCGTCTTCCTGACAAAGTCACTGATGGGTTTAAAACACTCCTGGATAAGGAGACAGCAACATCGAGAGATTGAAAACCTTTGTCTTCCTTACAAATCTGGATAAAATCAGCCAAACAACTACAACAAAAAAAAAAGGACAGAACAGATGGCCATAGCTGACATGCTAAGAAAAGTCTCTTTGAGAATACAGATATCCAGCATACATAAGAAAGCAATCCTGATGAACTAACTATCCACTGTCTTTTACTTCTGTTGTTCTCCCACACCTCAGAAAAACAACTTTAAGACCTCACCCTACCACACTCTTCATGGCAGTAAGACAGTGTCTTGGTACCACTAAACTTCATCAAACAGACCAAGAGAGCATCACTTTTTCCTTGAAACACCTGAAGCTGCAGGGCAGAAACACAACAATGTCACAACTGTCATGTTTCAAATGCATCTTTAAATTTTGGCTATCCTGGCACAAGGCCTGTCAGGAGGCTGAAGCTACATGGAATTTTTCAGGACAGGCATTCGAAATACTGCATTCTCATAAAGAATCACAGGGGGTTTTTTTTTAACTGTATTGGGTTTGTGTGGCCAGGTTTTGATAGCAGGGGGCCTAAAAGGGCAGCTTCTGTGAGAAGCTGGTGGAAGTTTCTCCTATGTCTGACAGAACCAATGCCAGCCAGCCGCAAGACATATCTGCCACTGGCCATGGCTGAGCCCATAAGCAATAGTGAGCATAAGAGTTAAGAAGCGGGGGGTGACCTGCACAATTGCAGCCAGACAGAGGAGTAAGAATGTGAGAGAAACAGCCCTGTAGGCACCAAGGTCAGTGAAGGAGGAGGGGGAGGTGGTGCTCCAGGCACTGGAGTAGACATCCTACTGTGAAGACCATGGTATGGCAGGTTGTTCTCCAGCAGCCCATGGAAGTCCATGGTGGAGCAGATAGCCACCTGCAGCCCATAAAGGACCCCACGCCAGAGCAGATGGATGCCAGAAGGAGGCTGTGATCCCATGCAACAGACTCATGCTGGAGCACTTCATGCAGAACTCCACCCTGTGGGAAGGACTCATGTTGGAGAGCTTCAAGGAGAACTGTCTCCTGTGGGAGGGTCCCCATGCTGGAGCAGGGGAAGAGTGGAAGGAGGAAGGAGTAGCAGAGGAGTGTGATGACCTGACTGCAATATCCATTCCCCAGCCTCCTGCACCACTGCAAGGTGGGGAGTAGGTAGAGAAAATTAGGAGTGGAGTTGAGCCTGGTAAGAAAAGAGGGGTGAGGGTGAGATTGTTTAATTTCTTATTACTTTCCTCTGGTAATAAACTAATTTCCACAAGTGGAATCTGTTTTGCCAGTTGAAGTAATCAGTGAGTGATCTCTCCCTACCATTATCTCAACCCACGAGCCTTTTGTTATATTTTCTCTCCCCTGTTCACATGAGGAATGACAGAGCAACTTCAGTGGGCACCTGGTGTCCAGCCAAGGTCAACACCACAGTAATACAAATATCAGTGCAGCATGTCCTCAACAGCAATACCTCCAGACTCCAAGGCAGTCCACAACATTATTCATGATCATTAACAGTAAGGAACCAGGATCTCCATCTTTGTCCCAACTGAAAGTTCAATCATGACATTGAGCCCTTGCAAATCAAACCTGGGCCCAGTCTTCCGTAGCAAAAAAAACCTATGGATTGACTTTTTTGTGTGTTACCTTTGCCTGTTCCACAAAAAAAGTAATAAACTATAGATTAATATGTTGCATTTAGAGAACCACTCAAAAAGGCTGGTTCTGTCAATTACAAAAGATGCAACATTCATTAACTGCATCTAACATAGAAAACTTCTCATTTCCAATTAAAAACCATTGATTAGGACTTCATAAGTTTTTCAACAAATATTAGGAATAAAAAAAGTGCATATTAAGGTAATCTGTTAAGAGTACTTCTGTTTTTCCAGGTGTTTGGTGTGATTTGAGTACTACAAATTTGCATAACTTTTGGATTTTCTAGACATTAAGAGAGAAGAAAATAGAAAGCAAAGCCTGTGATTTATCAAGTGGGTTTTCAGGAAGGACGAGTAATTTTCCTTTACAAGCCATCTGTACAGTTCACCATGTAAATAATTCTCCGTTCAAGACAACAGAATCATATTTTACTTGTGGGTTTAACATACACAGCACGAACCAACCTCAGTTCTGTTGCACCAGCAGAGTACTCATTAAGAACTACCAATTAAAAACAACAGCTACACTAGCAGGCAGAATAATGAAAGGACATTTACACCTTAAAAGCTTGCTTTTTCTTTCCTTAATTTTTATCTCATTTCAGCGAGGAGTGGAGCACATATTAGTATACAGCTTATGGTTGTTTCTACTACAAGACTTCTCATAAAGACAAATTGTGATCACCTTCCTATGGCACCTCACTAAATCTCTCGAGTCTTTATTTATTTATATGGAATCCATCACCGCAAAGTCTAAGAGCACAAACAGATTAAATATGCTCCCTGCATGCACCCAGGCTGCTGTTGCTGACATTGCCAGGAAAGCAACCGTAGATTCTATTTTCTCTTTCATCCCTTCAAACCTGAGCACAGCAGGGAAAGTGTGAACTGAGATTTCCTTCCTGAGAGTAAACCACACTATTTACTGAGCATCAATCACGGACCAACTGATGGATGCTTGAGCTGTGGAGAACACACCAAAGCTTCAAACCTTTAATTTTCTTAACACCTTGATACACAGTTCTGGAAAGACAGAAGACCCCCAAAAAGATGCTTGGAAAAGAAAATCTTAGCTAGAAACAGTTTACTGTTCGTAAACTGCAAATATAAAGTTGGGGTTTTCCCCCACATATAAGCATCTGCTTTCTCCTGTTATTTCCTTGGCATGGGTGCCCTCTACCAGTGCTTTTAATTGAGGCATTCCACTTTAATGGGCTGAGACTCAGCAGTGCAGTTTCAGTGCTGCCAACCCTGCACCACTGTGACACAAACAGAGCAGCCCAGGAGATCATGAATCCGTGGAGGAAAGAAGAAAGGATGACTTTGCATGGAATTCTTCTGCATAGAGTATAAATTAGCATATTGTTAAAGCAGTGGGATCACAGACTCCTCTCCATCATATTTTTCTGTTATAGGGAGATTCAAAGATATGTTATACCACGTATGATAAATTGTCTTCTGCGGGCATTTAGTTTTCACACATAAACACTAAAAACCTCATACCTTTCAATAACCTGGCAAGAAATTGTCTAATTATTACGTAGTGCAATGTCTAGTTTAATAGCCTGTGGGATTTAGAGTTTCCACCTTCTCTGAGACTGTCACACCTGTGCCCTTTTAGCATTACACAGTAGCCCAGTGCTCTCATTAGAATCCAGAGATTAATATTAATGAAACAGATTCCCACTGGAGGCACACCAACATACGTGATTTTAAATTTTATAGTGAGAATTTACCTTTACTACTATTATTTTTAAGAGTTTTCACTTCCTTCCCACCTCAAATGATATCAGAAAGAATTCAACCTTGATTAAAGCCAGGAAAATAATAATCAGAATATCAGAATTGATATTAAAAGGAGATTTCCAAGTCTCTAATCCTTTTCCCTTTGACAACAGATGAGTTGATTTTGACTCAGGCACACAAGCCTTGAGTAAGTAAATAATTTGTAAATACAGGGGTTGAGGAAGCACACTGTTTAGGATTACCAGAATTCCTAATTCAGGCAGACTTGTAAGAGGATTGTGATTACACAGTAGAAATTATTTTCCCTGTTATCTATGCCAAGGAGATAGAATCTAGCTTTGCAGAATGGCTTTTCTGACTGTCTCATAAGGAAGGAATTAGGACGCAATTCAAGATTTAAAATTTCAGTCACCTTTCAGGGATTCTGCAGGAACTCAATATAATACAGCAAAATTTGCTCCACTGAGAAGAAAAATCCACCGCGGAATAACAGTGTATTAATGATATATGTACTTAAGTAATGCTTCTGTTGCTGAACCCAAACCACAGATCAAACACATGGGGACATTTGAATACTGTCTCTGTAGCAAAATTAGGGTGCTCTTTTTCTTGAGGGTTGGGCGGGTTTTTAGTCCCAGGATATGCAAAAGCAGGCTTGCACAACCCTATCAAATCCTCTCTAAGTAACTCTCAAGTTGGGGCAGTCCTGTAGCGTAACGGAGAGCACTCCAGTCTTTGAATCTGAAGGTTGTGAGTTCGAGTCCCGGTAGGGACCGTCCCCTGGCAGTTCAATGCCTCCCTGCCATCCCATCCCGTCACATCTCGGATGCTCAGCAGGGTCAGCCCCGGTTAGTACCGGGTGCTGTGACAGTCCTGAGGACTTCACTGTCACTGTCCAAGCTTGCTCGGCTGTGACAGATGGACCTCAGGACTTAAACAGTGGGGCTGGTTCTGCGCACGCTGTGCCTCACCTAAAAAATCCACTGCACAGGCTGGAAGGGCACACCCACGTGGGGAGAGCCCTGCCCAAATCTGCGTTCACGAAGAATGGCCATTATTAATATTTATTTATTAACTGTCAAGTTTTCTACTCTTGTTTCAGCTGTATTTGACAACAGAACAATGTACTGGAAGATATCACATCTTTTCAAGTTACAAGAAAATTAAAGGCTGGGTAAAACAAGAGAAATACAAAAATTGTCCTTCTTTTAAGGAACATCAGCACACTGACCCAGCGCTCTGGCTGGCCATGGGGCATGTTGCCTCTTACTTAGGTGGTCTGGAAGAGAACTAGAATGCAATAAATGAATACAGAGCATGTTAAGACCTAATTCTCAAAAAATAAAAAATTAAAACTTTTAAGCTTTTATTGCAGAAGTTGAGCTCCTGGACAACGTAACAAAATTTATAGGACAGCTTCATTCTGTAGCTGTGCACTGACACTTCTGAAATACAGCAATTCACTGTCCTACCGAAAATTGTTCTAAGTTGGATTATTCTCAATGCCAATACATCACAGGGTGATGCCAGCCTGGCATTTCCCAGATCCTTCATCTGCTCTACTGTTTAGAAAAAAATCCAAACAACTAACTCAGAAAATTGCCTAAGCAGGCTCTGAAAACATTTCTCTTTCTATCTAAATAGAAAGTTCACTAAATTAGCTCCTTAACATAATTAAGGCTCCTAGATTTGGGGAAGACCTCAGCTAACTATAGTTTGCATTTTTAGTTATTTTTTAATAATGATCCAAACTAAATTTTTTCCTCATGCATAGCTTTCTGTACTTTGAAAAAAAAATTAGAATATATCAAATAGTTTTAAAAACCTACAGTAATTCTGCAGAGCTTCATTATTGGCCAAAGGTGACAGGATACAGCAGCACACACAGTACCTGCTCCGAATGCAGGTTATTGCACTACTAGTATAGCTATACCAAGTTGTTTTGCATTATGCCCCAGTGGAACCACAATGAAAAATCAGCTCTTCCACATTACAAATTATCTTGTTCTCAGCTACAGCAGGTAATGGCATTTCAAGGTGCACTTATAGCATAGGAGAGGAGGGAGGAAAACAAATTAGGCATTTAGCCTGTATGCATCACAAAGCCGCTCATTCTCTGGATTCCATGATAGCACTTGTAAATAATTCAGATTTGCTCTCTTGCTTTGCAAAATAGTAAAACTACGATCTAAGAAGCACATTAATTTTAAAGTTTTCATTACTATTTATTTTACTGCACACATCAGAGATGCTCACAGACAGCACAGCAGCTGGGGCAGGTTTCCCCGGGGGGACGTGTGAGATTGCAAAGGGACAGCAGAGCAGGCTGATCACAAGCTGCCTGCAGCAAGAGGTTTTGAAGAATAGCCTTCCAAAAAGCTACTCACAGCTGCATGGACGTCTGAGCCCTCCTGGGACAGATCCAGATCCAAGGGTGCAGCGGCCATGCTCCCTTTTGCAATCTGCCTCTGCCCCAAAGAGCAACACCCTCAGCTGTCCGCAAGGGCTAAATAAGCTTAATTCCCTTAACTCTTCCCTTGTAACCAACTATTATTTGTTGTATGTCCCTTTTATTATGACTGTTATTCCAAGCATTTTTCTGTCTGCTTTCTTCAGACCATTTGAATCCTTTTCAAGGGACGTGTCCAAAGAGGGAGGCACAAATCCTGGTGCATCCCTGTCTACACACTCATCACACATCCTCTGCTTTGCAAGGCAAATCAAGGCAAAATCTTCCAAAAACTAGAGTGCTTTTATCTCAGTCATTGCACTGAACATTCACATTCCAGCCATAATCCTTCATTACATGCAACCCTTTCCTTCACAAATATTTTTGGATAGGATTTATATATACATCAGTAAATATTATTCCCAGTTACATAAAGAAGCATAAAATTAACTATAATTCTCACAGCATCCTCCATGCTTTTTTTTTAATAATATGACTTGCGGTAGTTTAACATTCAGACCTCGCTTGCCTCAGAATACACAGCAGCCTAGATGCTTTTTGTTTCAGAGACACTACGAAAGACATTGTAAAACATATTTGCGAAGATTTTCTCTGTTAGGAAAAAAGATGTTCCCATCCATTTTTATTTCAGGCTGGGTAGGGAATGAATTGAGAGCACACCTGAGAAGAAAGACTTGGGAGTGTCGGTTGACTAGAAGCTCAACATGACCTGGCAATGTGTAACTGCAGCCTAGAAAGCCTTATCCAAACAGTATCCACAGTAGGATCCAAACTCATCCAAAGCACCGTAGCCAGCAAGTTGAGGAAGGGGATTCTCCCCCTCTACTCTGCTCTTGTGAGACCCAATCTGGAGTGCTGTGTTCAGCTCTGGGATCCCTAATATAAGAAAGACATGGACCTGTTGGAGCGAGCTCAGACGAGGGCCAAAAAGATGTCACAGAGCTGAAGAACCTCTCCTATGAAACAGGCTGAGAGAGTTGGGATTGCTCAGTCTGGAGAAGAGAAGGCGCCAGGCAGACCTTAGCATCTTCCAGTACCTAAAGCAAACCTATAGAAAGCTAGAGATGCTCTTATTGTGCAGGCGCATAATGACAGGACAAGGAGTAATGGCTTTACATGGAAAGAGGGTAGGTTTAAACTTGACATTAGGAAGAAATTGTTCAATGTGAGAGAGGTGAGACACTGGAACAGGTTGCCCAGAGCAGTGGTGAATGCCGCACCCCTGGAAGTGTTCAAGGCCAGGTTGGATGCAGCTTTGAGCAGTCTGGTCCAGTAGAAGGTAGCACTGCCCTTAGCACTGGGGCTGGAACTAGATGACCTTTATGTTCCTTCCAACCCAAAACATTTTATAGTTTTATGATTTTGATTCTCTCACAGAAAAAGCCTTTGGCCACTTAACATAGGACAATTACTTATTCTTCACTCTAATTTACAATTTGATCATGATGGCTCTAAGGAAACTTGAGGGATGAAATAAAAATACAAAGCTTGTATTCAGGCATAAATTAAGCTTTAGTCTTGCTATTACCAACCGACAAGTATTTGCATAATCAGGGAGATTAATCCTAAATTCACATTTTAGTTTTGCCTAACCAACTCCCAGCCATAATTCTTCAAACAAAAGAAAACAAAACAAAAAACAGACATACACACACAAACAAAAAGACCCACACAAAACAACAAAAAACCCAACAAAACCAATACAATTTTGGTACTCTGGTAAACTAGAAAGTGCATCCTCCTCTCACGTTTGGTACATCCAAAGTCCTGTAATCTCCTCTCCTTAAAGATAAGGGGCAGACAGATATCCTTGCCTTTTGCCCACTTGCCACATACCACGACTAAATCATCGCAGGCTAAATTTGGCTAAATTCACTGGCCTGCTGAAGCCTTTGCTGCTCCCTGTACCCCATGCCCTGAAGGCACAGACACGGGGCTGAAGGAGCACAGCTCAGCACAGGAGTGGCACACTGAGAACACAGCTGAGAAAGCACAGCGTTGTTGTGGGATAGGAGCAGGCCGGAATAACAAAGACAACAAGGTAAGGCAGCATTATGGGATGAGCTTTGACAAGACAGGAGTGATAGAAAATAGGAGTGGAACAGAACTACACAAGCAGAAAAAAAATTACTAAAATCCCAAAGACAGAATTAGGGGAATGAAAAATTATCAGAAGCCTGAAAACAGACTGGGAAGGGAAAGAACACATAGGCTTCGATATTTTAATGTTGCATTTGCATGAGAAAACTTTAAATAGGTGAGCAGAAAATATGAGACACATGAAGATGAAGAGCAAAAGGACAGTGGAGGAGAAGGAAAAGCACAAATGCAGTGAGAAAAAAACAAAAATGAACACCTTCTATTGGTCACAGGCAGACAAGTTCAGAAATCTCCTCAATTAAAGAAAATATCAAGGCACCCAAACTTTTTTGCTTTGCATGCTGACAGTAGTTTGGCACCAACATGATTTAAAACTACCAACTCCTAAAATATGCTACAGTATCACAAGTTTCCTGGACTTGATTTTGATTCTCAAAGGTACATGTCTTCATAGAAGTAGGCTTGGATAAGTCTCGTAAATGTTTGTGTCATGTCTGGTACCATTTAAAATGCACAAAGAGGCAGATTCAGCAGTTTCCTTTCTGAAGCCAAAGAAAAAACCCTTTTTATCCCGTATTTCCAAAACCATGCAGCAGCTCCCTGGCACTGCAGAGCTCCAGATGGCACCTGGAAGCCAGGAAATACAAGTTTCTGAAAGCGTGGTCCTAGCACCTCCACAGCCAACAAGGCAACTAGGAAAGCTGGAGAAACCACCCAGGAGCTGACTTATACTAGCAGAGGAACTGGCAGTGTGGCAAACACTCTATGGAATGAGCAAGCAGCAGCAGCTGATGTTTGTGCTCCAACACCCTGGACACTACACATCTGAGCAGGAGAAATATAGCACTATTAAAACCAGAATAAATGTATTTCACCTTAAAACCTCTGTACTGGTTATATTTATGTTCCCAGTTGCAGAAAAGTAGTTCTCTGTAACTACCTTAGAATAAATCTTTTTTTATCTTTTTTTTTCCTTTAATTTTCCTTTCTTCCACTCTGATTTTCTCACAGAAACCAGTATTTACTTAATACAGAAATATAAATCAATCTTTTCATTCCAAGATTCTGGCAGCTGGGTAGGAATGAAGGCACTCAGTGTTTGAAACAGGAAAAGAATCTGTAGGACCGGCCAAGTATGAATCAGGGAAGGGGAACCGAGGGTGGGCTGCAGTTCTGCTCTGGCATTTCACACTTAGCAGACAGGGTGCCAATGTGCAAAGAAGGAACGTTTGCAATGTGGCCAGGCTGATCCATCCTACCTCTGATTCTGCTGTGGATGGGGCCAGGAGGTCAGTACTGCACTAGGACAGTGCAGCACTAAGCATGATTTCTGCCATCCTCAGACAAAGATCTTTTAGGGTACCTCCTAGTCATTAAACAGACATAAAGCAGCAGGGTTTAGTTTCTGGCTTAGCATTACCATGTGCATTGCAAGAATAAATTATGCTACATGCAAAAGTCAAAATTATAAATCCGATCTTAGTGGCATTAATATAAGAAATTATAATTATTAAAAGCACAGAGAATTGCAACTGTTGGAAATTCACATTCATGGTTACAATTATGTTTTAAATATACATATATATACATATGCTATTTAAGGGCCACAGACTGGAACTGAGGCTATAAGGAGACAAAATGAATTAAAAAAAATATTTATGGCATTATTTAAAAAAGGTATTGTAATCGAACCTATATTCACCAAACACTAAATCTTACTTTCTCACAGTTCCATAAAATCTACTGGAAATTAAATTGAAGATATTCAGATGCTTTTTATTTACCTATTTTTTCTAATTTAGTATTTTCTGTAACTGACTCCAAAATTCCTCATTTCCTAATTTACAATTATAATTCTCACAGAACAACTGCACTAATACCATTTTTTTGTTCTTGGTATTTACCCTTTGCTTCAATGACATTCTAAAGTGATTTTTTTTTTCTTGGAGATTTTAAAGATTTTTTTTTCTTCTTTAAATAAACAATCCACATAAATAAGGTATCTTCTCTTGAATATAAAAATTAGAAAAGACCTATGAGCTTTTTACAGGTAAGGTCAAGTTCCTTTTTTTGAACCATCTATGTCTTTAAAGTCTAAATCATATTAAATGGAGCTATATTATCTAGTACTCATATGTTTGTCTGAAACCATCAATTAACACTAATATTGTTCAGCTACTCTGCAGAGGATTGATACTTTATTTCAATTTAACTTTATAAAACAGTAGAGTTCAGGCTTGCAACAGGACTACACAGGATGGTATCTCTTTGCCATAAATATAGTAAGGGCTAGAAACTCAACTCACAAAGATTCCTGGCATCACTGAAAATGTTAAGCTTTCTTCACTTCTGACTTGTATTACCCAGCCATAATTAAGAATTATGTTAACAGAGCTTTATTAAAACCTATAGGAACTCACAAATGCACAGCCAGCTGTTGCAGCGTAACACTATATAAATGTAAACAGCAGTACTGTAATAAAAGAAAAAATAAAAGTTGCTGAAACATTTGCAATGGCAGCCCCAGTTAGGATTATAGATTGCAGATCAGGCTGCTCATCAGGACTGCACAGTCTCAACATTCTGAGGGCCTGAGCTTCCTGGGGTGACCTCAGAGCTGACTCAGCTTTCAGCACCATGCTGATCAAAAGTTATCCTATGATGTTCCTTCACCTTTTCTAATTTATTTAGGATAATTGCTTAAGTGATTCTGATGTTTGTCTTCTCCTGGTGATGGTCTCAAAAAAGGACCAAACAAAACCAACAAAAAACCCCTCAGAAAAAACCCAAACCCTGCCAAAAACACAGCACCACCAAAGCTTTATAAGACTTTTCAACGTTTCTGTATGACAATATTTTTTAATGAATAAATGAGATTTTCTATGATAGAAGCAGAACATTTCTTTAAGCCAATTCCAATTACAAAACTGAAAGGTTTCTATGTAAAGACTTATATTTCTTTATGAACAACTGTCCCTGAATGTGAGCAATTGTACAGCAGCCTAGAAGGAAAAATCTTTACCAAAACAAATAAATAGATGTGAATAACAAATAAAATCATCTACATAGAATGATTGGATTGTGCTGGTATTGATATATTTTCTTTTACAAGCAGAAAGGGTCCTTGTCAATCAACTGAAGATGACACTCCTCTATTATGGTGCTCATGCCCAGGTCACTACACAGTAAAAGTCAAAGCTTTTCAGATCACCAAATCACAGAATAGTTAGGGTTGGAAGGGACCTCTGGAGAACATCTAGTCCAACCACCCTGTCCAGGCACTGTCACCAAAGGCAGGTTACAAAGGAACACATTCAGGTGGGTTTTGAATATCCCCAAAATGTGAGACTAAACAATCCGCTTAGGCCGCCTGTTCCAGTGCTCTGGCACCCTCGACATAGAGAAGCTCTTCCTCACCCTGTGGTGAAACTTCTTGTGTTTTAGTTTATGGCTATTACTCCTTGTCCTGTCACTGAGCACCACCAGAAAGAGATTTTATAGAAATACTGCACTCAAACCTTGTCCACAGTAGTAGGATCCACAGCACTCTGCAGTAGCAGTCAAACCTCAGTGCTGTTAAGCAGGAGTAGATGACAAAAATATCAAATGTCATCCTTACACATCAGCAATGCCACTTTGTCAGCAGCCTTGAACAGTCAGGGACAGAGATCGTGTCACAATACAGCAAAGAATAAACAGGACCCTAACAACATACCAGTAAAAGGTATTAGGTGAATACACTCTGCCATAAAACATGAAATGTCTCATTTTGATTCTCTCTCTCGTGTTCTTGTGCTTGCTTTAAAGAAATCAAGAGTCTCATGAGAACTGCTCAGCTCCTCTAAACCCTCCAGTCTAAGTCCAGATTTCCTGGTGTGGGATACAAGATCTTAACACAGTGGTTAAGATGGATATTGAATGGAAAGATGAAAATTAAATACTGTTTCTAACTTAACTGCTTGTATTTCATGCAGAGACACAACACCATTGACCAGGTGATCAATGGATTTTTGCTGCTGTTGCAGAGAGAGAACCCCACTCCCCTGCAGTGCTGGGATCCTTCACTTCTCAAGAAAAATATCATTTCAGGTCTAAGACAGTTGCTACTGTCTCCTTAGCACCTTCTGAAGCTAAATGTGACCCCCATGTCTCCTCCATTTTCTGTTATGAACATGCATCCAAAAGCAGAGAAATTACCATGCACAAGAGCTCTTGAATGCACTGAGCACAGTAAGTCAGAGTCCCATCAGAAGAAGCTGCTTTTGAAATTTTGCTACTCTCTAAATCACTCCTTCACAGCTCCTTCCTCCTGATACCAGGTGCAATTTCACATCTCCAAGGTGGCCGAGCCCCAAGTCACAGTCCTACAGGCCAGCCAGTCCCATGGTGCTCCTAATGTCATTCGCAGGGGAACCTCTTCCCCAAAAGAGCCACACCATACAGGGATGCTATCTATCGATCTACCTATAAAAGAAAATAGAGCGCGATGCAATGCATTATGCCTCTATTCGAAGTGCTCTTTTCATACCTGAAAGCAAATCCTTCCCTTCATTTCAAAGCCAAACTGTAATCCAACCAGAAGCTAAACCCCAACCCCCTGTTCCTTCAGCCCATTTCCTACTATGAATGAGGCACAGAAGCCAGAAAGAGTACCACACACATGAACAAACACATGTAATTGAAAATTCATTACACATTTAGAAACTGTTTTAAGGAGATTTATTAAGAACTACTACAACCAGTGCAGACATACCAAAGCCAAGCTGGCCTCTGCAATCAGATTTTCTAGAATTTTTTATGATACGTAAGGAAAGTAGGTACTTCACAATAACATCTACTGAAGTACAAGCAACAGGCAAAGTGACAGAAGCAGACAAGAGATCAGAAAACCTTTTTGATATCTTATGACACCCTCTGTCCAGCATGGATCCAAGCTCTTTGTCTCTTGTTTCTAACCAAGTTTACCTCCACGCCACACCGAATAATGCTGTCATTCTCCTGATTATACAAATTTGTAGTCCAAGTATAATCACCTTTTAAGATAGCCTTCAGACTACATATCCAAATCGTCACTTATACTGACACAATATTTCAAAGGCTTTAGCTCCACATAAAGATCAGAAACCAAGGGTTTTTTAAAAGTAATTTTGTAGTTTTATAGTACACATGAAAGATTTACATAATAACTTACAAAAACTATACAGGGCATGGTGGTTTCAAGAGAAACCATGTATTCGTGATTCACTGTAGTCACTAGGATGGCAAAGAAAAAACAGAAGCACAACAAGGGCATCAGGGAGAGCAGCAGGAGTAAAAAAGGTTTAAGACAGAGTTCCCTTAATGTTTTAGTCCCTACTGGAGTAAAAACTCCAGTAGAAACTACATCATTGATTATAACTGGAATTGGAGAACCACTGCTCTTGATGATCTTTAGAAAAAGGCTCTGAAGTGATTTACCAAAGAAGCTTAAATCAGCCGCATGAAAAAGCAATTATTTGATAACTACCTTGAAATAGCTAACACACAGTCAACAATATCACATTAAAAATAAGCAAAATTCATAACCAATAAAATTTGAGAATACTAAATCAATTTGACAGAGGCATTATTAAATCCTTTTTTTAATAGTGAAGATCATTGCAATCTTTGTAGCAAAATGATAATATTTTCATCTTCTGTGTATCACAGCATTAATTTTTTAATTTATAACTGATTCTAAAATGCATGGACTAAAGCAGTATCTCAAATATAATAGATGTTTTAAAACACATTCTGTTAGTAATCCATCATTTTATCTTGATATGGCAAATAAATCTACTTACAGAAAGAGTTTTTATTTTCTCCCATCAAAGCTGTATAGTCTCCAAAGAAAGACAATCACTAAACTGAAGATCACCACAGTGCAAGTTTTGATAAATGTGTTATCAGTCTAAGAAACTATGAAAATTAGAAAAATAAAGATCAGGGAAATGTTGTAATACTGAGGAGAAATTATAGCAAAAAAATGCGTTCATAACACATGAGTACACATTAGGAAACATAAATAAGTGATCCCTTTTCCTCTTCACAGGTTATATACCAGCCTTCTTCTGTGGAAACTGCAGCAGAGATTAAATCTATAAAAGAACCTAATTAATGACACAAAGAGCAGCGATATTTTTTGCAGCTGTCACTTGAAAGGAAACTTATTGGATGTGGATACATGCCTCCAATCTAAAAAGTTAACGGGGTAATGCACACATACAGCACTGAGTTGTACTTTGAATCACTGCAAATGTACCTGCGCATTTCTGCTTATCTGCTTTGTCCTTGGAGCTAAACTGATCTATGATTTGCAAACAATATTTTCTGGGTGCACTATATAGTAGAAAAAGGAGGGGAAACAAGCAAATGAAACTATAACATGGGTGCTGACGCCACTCAGAAAATTCAGAAAAATATTCCACTTTCAGACAGTTGTGCTGAGAGAGCTTTTTCTTATTCTTTTTTCAGCTACCAGAAATATCAACAGCAAAGGCAAATCTTTACTGCCTTTTCACAGTTCTTCTGTCCCTGCAGCTTTTTCTTCATCTAAATTCACAACTGTAGTTTGGGATGTCACTGTTAATTGCTTCAGAGACCATGAAATGTCAAAAAGTAGGTGGTTTTGAACTGATTCAGGAAATTAAGCATGGGAAACAGAGAGATTCCTCAAGTCCAAATTCATTAACTGACATTGTTTAAAGCAATTTTCTCTCCTGTTTTCTAAGCTTTTAAAATTATTATGCAATACAGTAGTTATATAAGGGGAATTATAACATTTAGGCTAAAGTTTTCCATTTTATTTACCTATTTTATACTTTGGAAGTGAGAAGGAGGAAGCTGGAAGCTTTTTTTCTCTTTCATATTTTTACCCTCCCACACATTTCACCAACTAGCCAACAGATTTGGTGCACAGTGAATTCTGCCAGTCTTTTCAATTTTGATTTGGTTGGCTATAGGAAGAGGCACAGCAGAACCTTTTCATCTCATGTAACGTGCTTTAGTTTTCCCACTGTTAGTGACCTAGAACAGGGGGTAAAAATGGAAATGGGTGGAGTAAAAACGGCAGTAATATTTGCAGACAAAGTTATTACAGTGTGCAGGACCAGAGAATACAATAAGGTACTTCCAAGCACATTAAATGCACTAGTAAAACAAAACAAAAATACACTCCACATTGATGAGAGTAAAGTAAGTGAGACAAATAACCATCCAAATTATCAACTCAACAACAGAGAGTAATGGCTGAGGGGAAAAAAAAAATTCCCTGCTTATCAGCCATTGTAATTAAAAAACAATGAGCATGCAAAAGGAATACTATGGCAAATCATGTGGATTAAAATATGAGGGATATGACTGAATTACTGGATTAAAGAGGAGAGGAAATAAAATTACTTTAAGTCATATGTATGGAAAAAAATCGTGACTCTTACACCTTTGGAAAAAAACCCTAAAAGCACATGATGTTGTGAATGGCCTACAAACCAATCATGAGCTGCTCCTAATATAAGAACTAAGAACATCTCAATTGAAGAGAACACTCAAAAGACAGTAAATTCAAAACAGATAAATTAAATACTCTTCCCAAATTATGTGTTTAAAACTCATCTCCACAAAAAAAGTAAGTGAAAAAATCTTGACAGATTTCAAGGCAGGAATGGATAATCAGGCATTTGGCAGTAATTCCCTTATGATTTCAAATTAATTT
>VWZD01004299.1:82278-236485 GCA_013396695.1 Sakesphorus luctuosus | reverse complement strand
CTGAAAGAATTCAAAAAGAAAATAAACTCAATATTTTCTAGTGCTTATGCTTGGAAAACCTGTGAACAGGCATAAAGCAGAGAGAGATAAGAATGAACTAAAAAGCCTTCAGTTTACTGGATCAATAATGCTTTAGTGTATTCTCTTATTAACCAACATACAGGTCATTCTTTCTGGCAATACCTTGATTTGTGTCTGGTCTGTAAATGCTGCCGCATAGAGAATACTACATTATATTTACATTACAGCTATTAGTTTGTATCCCTTCTCTCCTCACATATTTGCATAGCCAGGTAAAGGATGGATCAAACCAGTGGATCTCACCTATGAATTTAATCCAATATTGGAAATAACTAATTTATATAATCAACATAGTGGCACTGCCCTAAGATAGATTTGACTTTGCTTTGTTTATCTTGGTAGGAAATACAGCCAAATGCTGAAAAACACAAAGTCATCCAAATTATTGCTAGCAACAAAACAGTGTCCTATTGATTTTCTTCTGAAGATCTCCTCTAATGCAATTTGTAATATTCCTCCAGCACAAAGAGATGCCATATTTTCCTGTAATGTCTATGACTTTTTCACTATTGCACACTTTACATACACAGAAAAACTGAGAACATTTTGTTCTTACCTTAGAAATAAAAGTATTATAAAACTAATTGTTTAAAAACATTAAGAGCAAATGGGAAACTAAAGCAAAGAAACATACATCCCATGTACAGTGTCATATTAATGAAGTCTTTCTTCTTATCAGTTTAGATAGGACAGGTGGGAATAAATCTGCTCTTCAAAGGGCAAAAAGTTATTTAAGGCACAGATTCCTATAAAAGTTTCTCCTTTCAAATAAGGAATTTACCCCAAAGGTTGTAGGGTCAGCCAGCATCTCTTTGGAGCTACTGCACAACATAATTTTGGATACTATCACTCCTGTCTCACTTCAAATTACACTTCAAAAAGTGACCATCTGAATGATGTGGGCTGGCACACAGAATGCCTAGATACTGACTTTTTATTTCATTTTTAAAAAGTTGAATTTAAATCACTAGTTTAGCCATCATCTTAAAGAGGACTGGAAAACCAAGTCTAATCATTTGGCTTTGATATATTTTACTAAGGCTGCTTCAAGAGCTTCAGAAATCGTTAAAGGCTGTATTACAGACAATATAGGCAGATATCATTCAGCTGCTTAAACAATTAGGTACAAAAGTATCCTAAATATAGTGTCAAAAATGCATGCTGAAGGTCTTCAGCCATTATACAAGCCTCCAGAATACCTACTTTTGCCCACCTTTGGCTCGACCTTAGTGAGCTTCTCTGACTCAAATCATAGCTGAAAACCCCAGGACCTCACTAAATTCCTAGTTCCTCTTAATACTACACTTGCTCTGAAATGAAGAGTGAACTCTCTCTGAAAGTTAAGCCAAGCACCAATACAGTTAACCAAAATTAACTCTGGATACTGAAGGTCCATGAATGTTGCCTTTTTTTTTTAGAGAAGATGAATTCCAAAATCAGGATGCTTCAACAAAACCTGCCAATCACAGAGCAGAAAAACTGCTGAAAATTGTTTCAAATGCACTGTTTGTAAGCATCCATCTTCGTTACTTCTAGAAGCCTCCAGTGTGTCTTCTTACGCCCTTGCCATTGTCCTTCCCTTAAACAGGTATCACTGAAGTTTATTTAATGAGAGAAGCTATGTACATAATTGAATGCTAATATCCAGCATCATTGCTCTACCCACACGTAGGGGGTTGTTTCTCACATATATGATCCTATTATAGTCTGAAGGACCATTTGACAATATTGAGCAATGTGATGGCAAACACCCTCAGCATTCTGGCCTACTAGCTTTCCTTTAGCCCATTTCATTCCATATTTTTCACCAGCATACAGCTTCCTTGCATTTCTGAGGGAAGCTCACACTGCATGCAAACAAGACAAACATTCTCTATGTACTAAGAATCTTCTTACCCACACAAGAGCATTGCTTTCCTGTTTTCTGGACTCCCTATTAACATGAAGTCCCCAGGCTTCTGGCTGAAATATAACTGATGCAGACTGAGAAATGAAGCTTTAATAGCCACAAAAGTCACATATTGTTACTGCTGCTTTGTAGGTCCTCTGATTTATGCAAGCACAGACCAGCTCTTGATCAGACACTGGAAGATACTGAATTCAGTCACCTGAAACAAGCCATCTTTCAGTTACAAAGTTACATAGTGGTTGTTGGGGACATGGGAGTTGTGTGCTTTTCGTGTGCTTTTCATGTGCTTAATTGTCTTCTCTTTTATTGTGCAACACTTCTTTTACCCATCAGTATAAATTTGGGGACACAACCACTATCCTAGGTACTTTCATATAGAAATGCTTCCTTGTCAAGGTTTGCACTGAAATATCAAACTCTTGAGAATCTTTTGACCTTCAGAGTCCTTTGCAGGTGTCTGGTTGCTCAGACCACCTACCTTATTAGAGCTGATTTCAAAACAAACAGGAGAAATTCCCACATACCACCTCTCATCCTGTGAGGCATTTTATGCACTGGGGACTTACACACATTTTGAAGCAACATTTCCACTTACATAGTGGTTTCCTGTTCTTTGTTGCTATATGTTTTTAGCCTCAAAGTATGCAATTATCGAGTGATTGCATCAGAAAACCTGATGATTTTAGCAAATTACTTCCATATCACTGAGTGTTTTGGTAATTTTGCAACATATTATCCTCTTGAGCCATTTCCCACATCTTGCAAGCACCACCCTATATGCCTGTCATACATCCTGCAAAGCCCAAAGCACTGCCCCAGAGCACTGCTGGGGGAATCTCTAGGTTATGTACCAATTGATGAGCCACTGAAGGTATGGCAGGGTTTGGAACAGGAATCCAAGAGTCTTGGCAGTTTTGATGCTCCTTCCCCACTTCCTCTCTGCAGAAAATATGGCTGTCCTCCTCTAATGCCCTAACACACAACACTGGCAGACTCAGGCCCATTTTGGGTCCATGACTAAAAGTGCAAGAAACATTTATTCAGAAGTCTTGTTGCTGGGTTTTTTTAAAATCAAGGATATACCAGTTCAAGACACTGCTCTCTATGTAAAGTTAAAATCTAAATCTTTTTTATGGGATAAAACCTTACTCATTCAAAGGAAGACTAGTAGTCAAGAAAAGAAAGGGGTTGCACTTCGTGGAGGATAAAATGGAGAATCACAAAGGGTTCTGAGGAAGCAATCCTGACTCTAAGACTTAAGCAAAGATGAAGACATAGTATGTGAGGACAGACCCTGAAAGGCTGGCGCCCAGCATGCTTAAGAGAGTCCAAGGGCATAACTGAGGAAGCAAGTGATGAAACATTGGGGGAGAGTAGTCAGCTGAATTTTTTGCGTTCAAGAGTTCAGCTGATTAGAAAGCACAGATTTAGGACCTGGATCCAAGACTTGTAGATCCATCTCAGGGGAACCAGGTTGGAAAGAAAAATATTCTTTTGTTGTCTGTCCAGGGGAAAAAACACAGGTGGCAACACAGAGAGGTGAATACATGGAATGACATAAAGGAGGCAAAGAGCTTTGAATTGTGGCAGCTTAAAAGGGTAAGTGAGAGAGGCAGCAGCTCCCAGCTGCTTTTTGAATTAAAGTTTATCAACACACCTACTCTCTAAATTGAGGAAGGAAAATAGGACTCAACACCTGTAACAAACTGCAAGCAATAGCAATCCTTCAACCAGCAATTTTTCATAAGTTGGGCAAATGTAATTTTATAATCATAGAATCATAGAATCGATTAGGTTGGAAAAGACCTCTGAGATCATCAAGTCCAACCCTTGGTCCAACTCCAATCCATTTACCAGATCATGGCACTCAGTGCCACACCCAATCTCAGTTTAAAAACCTCCAGGGATGGGGAATCCACCCCCTCTCTGGGCAGCCCATTCCAATGCCTGATTACTCTCTCTGGAAAGGATTTTTTTCTGATAGTCACCTTAAATTTCCCCTGGCAGAGCTTGAGCCCGTGTCCCCTTGTCCTATTGCTGAGTGCCTAATGGAAAGCCAGTGAAGAGGTGCATAATTGGCAATGTAGGTTTTAAAAAGCAGTACAGTTTGTTTCCAAGTGTTAAAAATTAATTTATTCATTCTAGTATCAGAGTGCACACAAGATCATTTTAAGGAATATTATACTCTGATGTTTTCCTTCAAATATTTAGAAGTTCAGTGAATAAAACTGTATTCACATTCATGGCCTCTTTCCAGAGAAACATGGCCAAGTGACAAGACCCTTTAGAAATGTATACATGGACAGAGGTATCTAATGTTTGTACCTGAAGTCCCAATGTTTGGGGAATCTTGAATCAGCTTTAGAAACTTGATAAAGTCAAAATCATCGAAGAAAATCTCTGAGAAATGAAGACAAATAGAAACAGATAGATAGGGCCTCACTCTGAATTTCTGTGTAATCTAAACATATATTTTAGTAATGCATAAATCTGCAGAGTGTGGTAGAATGGAAATAGAAGTACAGAGAAAACCAGGAGGAGAATACAGCCTCCAAAGAAGAGGAGTTAAAAAAAAAAAATCACAAATTAAAAACTGTTATGTTGGCTGCTGCTTCTACGAGCAATCATTAAATTTTCCAATAACATGATGTTATTCTAATCTTTCAGTCTTGAAAAGTATGATGTTATTTCATTCTTGACTGGGCAACAAGTTTGAATCAGAAAAACAATCTTTGAATGTTCTCAGTGTTAGGTTTCCTCCTATACTTTAAAACATATATACTAAATACTTTATGTAAAACACAGCCCCTTGTAACCCTGGCCTCCAGTTGCACCATTACATTACATCAATTATACCACTAAAACTAAAATTTGACTTAATTTGAACTCTACTTGTGAAAGAGTGATCAAATGCAAACTAAGAATTTCCAGAGGTGTCACTATTGAACTAACAAGAAAGTTAAGCCCTTCTAAAAGATACATGCTGTCATTTAATTTTTCATGGAATGCAGGAATTTAAAATTGGATTCACCTCTGGAGTTATTCTATATTTGCAGGACCTATCCAAGTGGCAAAGACTGCAAACAGAAGACAAAGCTAGATTATCTCGAGAAAAAGCAACTGCATGAAAAACATAATGCTAAGAGTAACTCTTCTTAAATAACTTTTTATTGCTTTTCTCTATTTTATCCTTCTCCTGCCTTCTGCTTTTGTGTGTTAGACATGTTTCCCTTAATGAATAACTATGGCCTTGTGTGATCATCTCAAGCAAACACTTGAAATTAAAAAGCACATCAGTACTTCTAAAGAAGTCAATGCAGATTTATTTATGAGAGGAAGGAAGGTAGCAGGGCTGTGAAGCTTCAGGTGATAGGTATAATAATAATAATAATGGCCAATCTTCGTGAACAAAGATTTGGGCAGGGCTCTCCCCACGTGGCTGTGCCCTTCCAGCCTGCACAGTGGATTTTATAGGTGAGGCACAGCGTGAACAGAACTGGCCCCACCGTTTAAGTCCTAAGGCTCATTTTGCCACGGCTGAGCGAGCTTGGATAGTGACAGTGAAGTCCTTAGGACTATCTACAGCACCCGGTACTAACCCGGGCTGACCCTGCTTGGCACCCGAGATGTGACGGGATGGGATGGCAGGGAGGCATTGAACTGCCAGGGGCAGTCCGTACTGAGAGACTCAAACTCGTGAAGGTGATAGGTAACCTCTATGCATATACCAGTACTTCTGCCTTTGAAGAACTTGACTTGAAGACTTATGTACCTACATAAGATTCAAATTTTTTAGTTTAAATGTAAGACATCACAGAAATCAGTCTTTTTCCATATTCCATTGCTTCCATGCTTTTTTATAGTGACACTTTTTTTAGCAAAATGTCAAATATCCCATTCACATATTCTTCAAGGACAAAACATTGAAAATACCGTGGGAAATCAGCAAAGATCATTTGTTCATTGATTTTTAAGAGAAGAGAACAAATCCAATACGAATAGCAAAAATGGCTTTAGTGACTATCTACCAAGTTATATGCATGGTTTATTTAGTCTGACTATACAAGCTTCCCATTTGCTCTAGCTCCTCAAGTGTAGTCCTGCCATTTCAATTTCCATTGGTACTAAACTGACCTCTGCTGGCATGATTTGTAGTTGTTGAAAACACCTGGATATTTAAAAAGGTTTATGAGAATGGAAACAGTTTTTCAATGGCACCCAAAAGTGTGCTTATACACCTCCTTGTACAAATCTTTGTAGTGCAAGGAACTCAAAAGATTAGTTTCTGAAATGACCCAAAAAGGAGCAATGAGAATATGGGGAGGAAAAATGAAAGTAGATATATAAGATTACGTGCATGAGATAACACTTTCTCCCTAACCTTAAAATCATAACAACTCTTCGTAACAAAATCAAGTCACAGCAAAAATATTTAACAATATTATTATAGTCACACATTTTTGAAGTTGCGTTATTTGAGGGTTAAGATACTCGACCTTTTACGGGTTTAGTATTTTAACAGCAAATGTTGAAACTGATGGTTTTTCTTGGAGATTTTTTTCTCTCTGTTAGGTTAGTGTTTCCCAGAGAATGCTCACATAAGGATGCTGTAATAAAATTTCCCCACATGGATCCCATGACAAAATTTTCTCAAAAATATTAAGTTGAAGGGAAAGCTGTTTTTCTGGGCTTGGCCCAAGCTTCATCCTTTCATTCAAATAAAACCATTCATCAGAAGAAAGGTCATGCAAAAGTTGAAAAAAACATCACCATATTTTCCTATGAGTCTTGAAAGTGCTTCTCATACTATCTGATTGCACTTCTCTCCCCTTTCTAATTCAGCCAAATTTCCTTTATTGCTATTCCTTGTCTGCTAAAGGACAGACTCTGGGATGGACAGAAAGGGGAATCCCAGCTAACACAAGGTGGTCTCATACACACATGTATATGTGTAAACAGGTTGGTGTGTGTGTTCTTTTTTAAAACTAATAAAAAAAAATAGCATCTAATTAAGTCTTAGTCCATAATGAACATCATCAGTGTGATGATACAAACATGATGTGTGTGTGCTTCATATGTGTTTTGGCATTTAAAATTCTGAGACACAGAAACTGAATCTACAAGTGGCAAAACTCACAAAGCCTTGTCTCCTTGGCTTTCACTCACATCCCTCTCTGCTTCAATTACCTTGTGTCCATTACTATATCGTGATGGACACATCCTTAGTGAAAACACTAAGGGGTCTCTTTCTCCCCTACATATCATATTCCCTTAGGAAACCAAGCCAAAACCAATTAGCAAATAAAGAGCACAAAAGAAAGAAAAAGGAAGTAAGGTACACAGGAGAAGAGTAAAAAGAAAGATTTTTCTTTTTCTTAGTACAGAATAAGGTAGAGAGTGTCATGACAGCAAAAAGAAACTGAAAACAGTGAAATAACAGGATTAGGAAAATAAGGTCAAAACTCATCCTATTTCTTAGAGGATCTGCTTTTTCTTGATCCTGTCAAAATAGAACTCAGTCGTTTTACTCATACAATAATTCAGTCCTTTAAAACAACTGTATTCATAACATGCAAAGCTATATATGCTTGGAAAGAAAATACTGAGAAGAGTGAAATGGTGGATGAAGTTTAATTTAATAGATAGTATAGACTAACAATCTCCAAAGACATATTTGGGGAAACTAGAAATAAAAGCTTTATCCCACCAGGCTCAGGATACATGATTATAGACATATGTGCACACATCTTCCCCATAACCGATGAGCAAGCTGTTCTATACATGTCTGAACGTCACATGCACATGTGAGGAAAACAGAATTATAAAAACCCTCAAGAATACATCTGAAACATCTGGATGGCTGGGATTGATGAAGTGTCACCTGTAGACATTCACGTATTTTAGATAATGCAAAGCAGGTATCAACAGTCCTGATATCCAACAACTGCCCAGGCATTTGTAACACTCCCAGACAGAGGCTACAAAACATGACCACGACCCCATAAATTAGTTTTAAAAAGACTTTTTAGCCAGGCCTTGTCCTTTTGCTGTTACTTTTAGGTTAGGATGTGGTTTTGGGCATTTTGAAATATTACCTGCTTTTATTTAGCATTTAAGAACAATAAGAGGGCAGTCCCATGGTGTAAAGGAGAGCACTCTGGACTCTGAATCCCAAGGTCCTGATTTTGACTCTCAGTGGGGACCGTCCCCTGGCAGTTCAATGCCTCCCTGCCATCCCATCCCATCACATCTCGGATGCTCAGCAGGGTCAGCCCCGGTTAGTACCGGGTGCTGTGACAGTCCCAAGGACTTCACTGTCACTGTCCAAGCTCGCTCGGCCGTGGCAGATGGACCTCAGGACTTAAATGGTGGGGCCAGTTCTGTTCACGCTGTGCCTCACCTAAAACATCCACTGTGCAGGCTGGAAGGGCACAGCCACGTGGGGAGAGCCCTGCCCAAATCTGCGTTTGCAAAGGTTGGCCATTATAAGAACAATAAGGGTGACAACAGTGAATTAATAAACACTCATACAAGGAAACATTACCATGAAATTGTTAAGATGACCTAAAAATCTTACCTTAAATGAGGATTTTTTTTTAATGATGGATATGAATGTTATTAAATCTCTGTACTAGTGTATACACAGGAAAAACAACATATGCTTTTTAGTCAGAAGAGAAATGTGTTAAAAAGTGGGAAAAATATTACTTCAGGTATGGACTTGAGGTGCTCCCTATGTCCATGTGACAAATTTCCCCCTTAGTTGGCAGTGATTATGAACATCCATTCCCTCCTTTCCCACAGCACTGAAATCAAAACAAAGCTTCAAATATAAAACTATTTGAAGAAGAGGGGAAAAAACCCTAACAATTTTTTTCTGGCTAAACTACTATTTCCATGCATCACTTTCCAAGTTGCCCCAGACAAAATTTGACATTTGTTCACAAAGTATGCCGAAGTACTGAAAACATCAGAGAGGTTCAGATTTACATCCTGTTTTGATGTAGTGACACAATCCAAGAACTGCCCCTTGACTAGACCAGGGTGTCTAAAAACACTGTTCTAGGGACTACACAAAGAAGAAAATGCCTTTCATGCATACTGCTGGAGTTTTTTTGCAATACCATAATCCAGACTAATGGAAGACAGTGACAAAACCTATGACTTCCTTCAGTTGTATAATACAAACTTGCTGCTGTCACTTGGCAGCTGTAAATTTCTTCTGATCATGTGTCAACCTCATTTCAACAAGGCAAATATATTATATTTCTAAGCATTCAAGTGGAACTGTATGTAGTGTGCTACAAGAAAATGAGTTAAGAACACTGTAAAGTAAACTGCTGCAGCTCAAGGGAAAAAAGTCAAAGAGGAAGGACTGCATAACGTAAAATACACTATTAAAAATAAATAAATCCCCCCCATCAAAACTCAATTCCATGTCAAAATTTTGAACTAGCAAAAAAAATAAAGACAGTGACCCAAAAGTAAGTTATGAATAAGCAAGAATTCTAGCTTGCATTATTGATTTTTCAATATACTCAGGAAATGCATTTCTGCCTCAGTTTATTCATCTGAACAATATAAGCAAAACACTGAAGGATTCAATAATAGTAACAAACAGGAACATTCTAAAGACACAAAAAACATTTCAATTAATTTAATAGTAAAGACAGTTAATATCTGTTGTCATCTTGAATCTTGTATTAACCACCCACTAAATGAAAAAAGTTAAAGACCAAATACATACTAAGAATATAGGTCCATATAAAAGTGCACTGGCCTGAATTACAGAAGCAGAAAAATTCCTTTTATGACACAAATGCTACTTCTGCTGGTTAGCTGAGAAAGCAAATCCTCTTACCTATTCAGTCAGCTGCATCTGAGTTTAAAAACCTTGCTGAAAAGGAGAAGCCTTATTCCTCAAAAGCATAAACCGTGTTCTGAAAGCAAACACAAGCTTAGGCTGCCCACACTCTGACTGAAGCCAGGACTGCCTTGGCACTGAGTCCCAGCCACCAGCCCCACCCAGGGAACATCTCAGGTTCACTTCCATTCTGGTGGTGCTGGCCTCAGAGTGTCCTGTTTGACTGCCTGAGAACTTTACAGGAGTACATTAAAAGCTGCCTGCAAAACACTGTACCAAATTGCTCAGTCATCTCTTCAGAAAGAGCAATTTTGCTTAGGGTACCAACCAAACTTAAGTCAAATTAAGACTATTTTAAATAAAGGAAAAACAAGTAGAGCACTCTTTACTATACATTTGGAGGACCACTATTTGTAAATCGTATGTCTTAAACACAGTTTCTTAATAAACTATGCCCTTTGTCTCTACTGCTGCGTGCACATAAAATACACTTATCATACAGAATTGGTAACTGAAATTCAATAGTTTGTTCTGTAAATAGTATTTACTTGTTCACAGCAGTAATGAAAGCCTAATCTGTGACTTGCATTTAGCCAGAAGTACTACCCCACACGTTTGGAGGCCATTGGGAGTGCAGGAGGCCCACTGCATCTGGTTGTCTTTATGATCTGGGTCTTGATGCTAATTTATATGTGGACTTCAGCTCAATTTCAGATAAGGTCATTTCCTAAATTGAGATGAATACATAACGATTCTTCAAAAACTGTAGAAAACTTCTTTACAGATGATAAGAAAGGCAGATGAACGTTGGGAAACTTGGAATACTACCACATTAAAAATATGTAAACTTTTTGCTGACAGAGTTGATAAGAGTTGATAAAATAGCTTAGTCAACACAACTGCCCATATGTCTAGACCACTGAGTACAACCACAATTTGCACATACAGCATAGGAAATTTATCTTACTACAAACTGAGCAGACACAAATAAATTTTCACCAGAAATAATATGCCACAATCTCTAAAAGTCAACACAGCTACTGACCTGAATGAGGTATCAGGACTTGGGGGTTTTTTATGGATGCCTACAGATTCTGTTTCAAAGAGTCTTTTTCAGCTTTCTCAGAATTACAGTTCCCAGTGTTGATCTGGCATGATGACTGCCACATCTCCTTTCAATACCAAAGATTAAGTCTTCGAAAGACCAACTCTAATAAGAGAATCAGGTTTTAGGAGGTTTCCTTTTGTTTTCTTTCTAATGGAAAAGGCTAAGCTGCAAATTCATAATTGCTGCCTGTGGAAGTTTGTTTAGTTTCCACAAGTACATCAGTTTGTTATTCACAAGACTACCAGCAGAAAGAATGCAAAATATATGCACATTTGAGGGCAGCCTTTCAGAATATTCAGTCAACTGGCACCTATATTTTTAAACTCCATAAATAACTTTTTTCTTACAGTTCAAACAACATATCAATAATTTGACTGTTGGACCAATTTTAAGAAATCTGTAGACTTTCTTTTCTTTTGCCTAATAGAAAAAGAATACTTTGGAAATGGTAAAGGAAAAATTTCTCAGCACCTATAGACCTGAGGCCATTGAAGATATGAGCTATCCTCAGAGGCTCATTTTTCTTCCATATCAGTCATCTGGTATTGGCTGAAATTTTCCAAGCAGACTGTCAGATTTAGGCTTTCTTTTTTGGAAGAAAGTATTAGGAGATTGGAAGGGGGAAGAAGTAAAATCTTTAGGCAATATCATCTCAAAAAATTTGGGGGTTGACAGATATATCTTCTTTTGACCATAAAGGAAAAAGAAAATCTTGTAATTATTTTGTTACTGTAACACTTCTACATCTTAGAGCAATTATTGTATCTGTTAGATGTGTCTAAAAATAATTCACCAGAAACCAAACTTATAAGACTAGGAAGAAATATCAGAATAAAAGATGTCAGTACCAGCTTGTAAGAGCTGAACAATCTTCTTGTTTTGATCCAAATACACATTAGACTCTCAACTCTATGTGCAACTGAAAATGTATTTGCCACTTTGGGAGTAATTGGCTTTTCATGTGACCTTCCTTAATTTACTTACCTTCTAGTTTTTGAGAACATAGAAGTATGTTGATATATTAGTGCAAAAGAGTTATTGCATTTGTTTCAGTGAATTTCTACCGATCAGGACCATCCAAGTAATACTGAAAACATACAAGAGATCATGTGTTTCAGTTTACATTCCTATTATGCCTCATTGCTGAAAAATTAGAGAACCCAATCACAAAGCCTCTATACTGGCAAAAAATGGACAAAGGGAAACTCTTGGTAAAATCCCAAACCCTGAAGATGCAAAACATAGTTCAAATTCTTCCCTACTGCAATCACTTTTCCAAGAATGGAAATAAATACGAGATATCTTTGCATAACTATTGATTAAAGATATAATGCAGAGACTGTAGAAAAGCAAAGTTATCTCTATTATGTTGCCAAAATTTTTACCTTCTGCAAATATACTCTTCAGTTTAACTGTAATAAGAATGTTCTTAAGCTTTTTTTGTATCTGGGAGTTTTTAATGCCATAGACTCTTAGTGTTAACAAGAAAATACTGTTATATTCTTGCCAACAGAAACTAGGCAAAATATCACCAAAAAGCCCAAAGAAGCAGCTGACAGACATAAACCTCAGACATTGCCATTCTGAGATCACTGACAGGATTTAAATATACAGCAGCAGACCCTGAGGTCACGATACCCACTCTACCTGTAAAATTAAAAGATTTTGACCTTGACACCAAGGCAGGATAAAGCCACCAGCCCCAGACAGCTGGATTCCCTGGGCAGCAAAGATAAATTGTGAAACAATCAAGAGGCACACCAAGCAGGGGAAGGAGGAAAGGACACCAGGGATCTGAATCCATAAAGGCAGAACAAAGATGAAGCTCAAAGAAAGCAGAGATTTTAAAAAATGGCTCTCCTCACATATTTTACAAGCAAAGTTCATTTTTTGCACTCAAAGATGTGCTTTTTAGCTTTAAGCTTTTCTTAGCTTTCAAACAGTTCTTTGTAAAGATTTGCAGTGGCATTTCTAAATGAATCAAGGTGTTGAGTTTGTTGAACTCAAACCGTGCTGACAGAACACACAGTACATACAAATAAACTGAGTAGGAAAGTAAATTCAGTATGGAAAAGAATGACCTAAGACAGAAACCTACTATACAATCCTACCATTTCCACACGAAACCAGCAAGGAATATATCTCTTATTTTTACCACCTCTCTTGCTAGAGCTGTGTCATATTTCTTCTCAGCCCTTGCCACCTTCCCAGTTTCATCACTTCATCCAGTATCCTTGTTTCCTGCCTTTTATTTTGTAACGCTCTCAATCATAATCTGGATAGCTCTTTTTTCTACCCATTTTTTGCACCCTATGCTCTGCTTTTTCTTTTCTCTCCTTAGTCTGCTTGCTATTTTCTGTCTTCTCTACAACAGTCACCTATAATTTAAATGGTCTCTTTTTCACCTGGGAATCAACCTTTTCAAATACTTAGTCAAATTCTTTTCTCTTTGGCTGGCTCACTGTTACTGGTCTTCACTTCAGTGTGACCTCCCCCTGCTTTGCTGCTTGACCTTAAAAAAATTCTTGCAGCTAAACACAAAATGTACTACAAATATTGTTGCTCATACAAACTGTTCAAAGACCAGTCTGGGTGGCAGCACCTCAGCAAATGCAACACTTGCAATCTTTCTTTGTGCTAAAATTGCTTTGCAGTGCAAAATTCCAGGTTCCATTTTATAACACAACACAGTCGTTCTTTTATTTTCTTCTCAGCTCTCTCCTGACACAGAAATGTGTACACAAGCGTTGTGACACGTTGAATACACAGACTCATTTTCAGTCCCCAAGTTAGGGGGTGGGAATGAAAAAGAGGTGGGAAAAAGAACTGAGGAAGGCTGGCTAAAGTCCACTGCAGGCAGTTTCAAAAAAAAAAAAAAATCAAACCTGAAGAGCAAAAGACAAGTTCAAAAAAATAAATATTTTTGCATTTCTTTTCCAAATCTTAATTAGTTCATTTCTAAGCCTGTGCTGTAATATCTTATACTTGATTTTGGCACAATGTAAAGGGGAGCATCTAGTTCTGTGCCACTGTTGACTCCCTTGAATGAGAAAAAATTAGTTATGCTGATGTAACTGATCTGCACTCCTTCTGCATGATGATATCTTTGAAATCAACAGCTACCAAAAAGAGGCCATGCTCCTACTTCCCTTAAAAGCTCAGCAAAGCACAGCTCCTGATTCCTTTCTCTTTCCTACACCTGAGAGAGCTCCTGCCCTTTCTGCTTAATTAGTGAAGAAAGAGGTGATTAAGTAGAATATAACAAGTAGATACACAGGAGCAAATGTCAAGTGAACTTAAAGCTACAGAGGAAAGAGAAGCATTAACATCACCAAGCAGTCCTTCTTTAGGTACACACTTCTTGGTACTTGGAAGGAAATCATTAGGCTTCTTGTTTTGCTGTGTTCTATCCACCCATCTCTCCACTACATGTTTTATATGCAAGATTTTGCAAACATACAGACATACCAATTCTTATAAGATCCTGTGGTCTGCTATGGTCTGTCCATGTACCCCTTCCACATACTTCCAACACTCCCCAAAACAAAAGAGAGATGAACTGACTTAACCACGCTATAGCTTTATTTCTTGTAAATTGTTACATGCTGTAAGCAGTGATTGAGGAAGCTGCAATAGCTTCAGTTACTGTTATCTATGGAGAGTGTTCATGGAGAGTGTCAATATAAGATTGACACAGAATAAAAGTTTGGACACAGAATAAAAGTTTTAAATGCAAAAACTCAGAAAAGCCAGTCACAAAATCCTGAAAATGGGTGATGCAGAAGAGAAATATGTTTAATTTTGTTCACCTGAGAAGCTTAGAATAATTTTTTTTAGTTAGAAAAGCATATAACACAATGTGGGGGAAGACTAGAGGCCACCCAATTCAGTTCAGAGCCCACGAGGAACTTCTCCTTTCCTTCAGTACATTCACACCATAGCAGGAACTCAGGCTTACTATTGACAAAAAGCTAATGTTACTGTGGAGTCTACTAATAAGGTAAAGGTACTGTCCTAGAAAGATTCAGGAATACTGCCTTTCTCATAGCTCTGGTTAATTACTCTGAACAGTTGTGATATCTATCAGTATGTCCATTACCAGTTTCAAGATAATTGATGCTTTTCTGAGCAACCGTGGTGCAAGATCAGAATGTGAAAAAAACTTTCATTCATCATAGCAAAGTATGTAAACCTCATTCCTAAACAGTTACAGACTACAAAACAAATGTGTACCACCCTAATTTTGCTAATCATTATTCCAGTATTCCTGCATCTCAGAAATTCGGGAAGTAAAATTCATTACATCTCAGGATTACTATATATTGAAATAAGCCATCAGTGTCTCAGTCCAGTTATTAACTGTTGGTCCAGTTATTTGATGATGGTTGGATAAATGAATATCATTTTGGCAAGACAGAGGTGATGAACAACAGCTTCATAATGGATGACCCTTTGCTATCAGACCAATTGCAAGAGATGCTGAACCAGTAGCATGACAGTAGCTAAGGAGTTCCAGCCACATGAAACAACAAATCCCGTCTCTTTTCTCAGCTGGAGAAATGCAGTAGAGGCTCATTAACAGTTGATAAAATGAAGATTTATCAAGCAAAACAAATCTCACTTCATCATAGGCAATTGTTTCTGTTATAATGGAGTTAACTGTATTATATTGTTCAGGTGGTTCTCAGAAAATTCAAGGCAGTATCAGATGCAAACATTTTGTTAAATTCTTAATGTATCATTTTGTTTTAAAATGCATGCTCAGTGTCATAGCTTTTATGGCCACTGAAACACAGCACCTTTTACAAATACTGTAGCACATAATGCTCCACTATGAAAAATCCTAGAGGCAGAACTTATCAGAACAAGGCGGGGGGCGGGGGAAATCTGTTTTTATCCTTATCTTTTCACTGTAAGATGCAAAGGATTGCATTACCTATTTTATTTTTGCCAGCAAATTGACATTTAATATTTTGCTAATTCTCCATCAGATAAGTTTCTTGGCAAAAAAAAAAGTGATACTTTCTCATCTTGAAATGTCAAAAATTAATTTACTTTTTGGCTTGCAAACAGTGCAGACCTATAAATTCCAACCATAGAGGGTTACACAATCTCTCTAGCATTAATTATTCTTTTAATTAAATTAAAAGATTCCTCCTTATGTGACCTCTGCATCAGTCCCATATGCACGTTATCTCTTCTCAAGCTTGTCTCAGAGGGCAACAGACTCCCCAATACAGAACTAGATCATTTTGCCTTTTGCTACATTTGCCAAGAGGCTGTTTGGAATTTAATTGCTGTCCTTATTTATGAATTATAACTTCAAGAACAGTTGTTTTTGTGACAAATATTCTATGAATTTGAATTTTTATTCCAATAATTATTGTAGGAGACAAAAAGAAACACAGTAGTTTTTTTTTTTACTCAGTTTTTGAAGACAAGTACGATCTGCCTTATAATTAAATTTTACATGCCCAAAACCAACTACGGGATCTGAATCCTAAATACTGTAGACATCTAATTTAAAACATGCACAAACATCTGCATATGTATTTTATACACAAACTTTCTGAGAGGCTAAATATTCCTGTGAGGCATCAGCAAGCCAAATAGATTTATACTGGGGAAAGGAAAACAAAAATATATAAAAAAAAAAGGCAGATATCCAGTGGATACAAAAGAAGAGACAAACTGCAGTGGCATGCAGCATTGCATACACAGCAGGTTAAAAAAAAAAAAAGGCAAAACAAAACAAACCCCAAACCAACAAACAAACAAAAAATACCCCACCAAAAAAACCACAAAACAACACACAAATATTGTTCATTAATCAACTGCAATAGAGATTGGATAAAATAAACAAATCCACAAAACTGAATTAGGCACGGTCTGATGAAAAAGCAAAGCACATGGTGGAAGATAAAAGCTATAAACAACATAATGGGGTCCTTACATGAATGCATGTTTTTAAGACAATTCTAGATAACATCCCTTTCCTTTTTTCCTTCTGAGCAGTCACAGCAGCAGCATTAGTTTCTTCTGAGCCTGTCACAAAACATGAGGGACTGGAAATCAAACAACTGCACGCTGATGAAACAGAAGTTAGATTCCTGACAACAGCAATCTTTCAGACCATAGCAGTGTTTTTTAAAAGAAAACAAATGAGAATAGGTCAACTCTTTCCCCCACAAACCACCTTTTCTTAACACAGCCTGATTCACGTTCAATTTTGGCTTGACACACTTAGTTTTATCATAGGCAACTGAACAGGAAGGTGGGAAGTGGCATCCATCTCTCACTAAAACCTAAAAAGCACATTATATTAGCTCTCTGCACAGGTCAGCAAGGCACTGGCTCATGACAAATTGACTGCTGGGAAGTGTACTAACAGTACCAAGTACAAGGAGTGCTCCTCTGGGCTGGCCATTGCCTCCCTTTTCATGGAAATCCACAGAAAACCTGCAGGTCCAGCACCATAAGCAACATCAATATAGGTTTCCACGAGCAGTGAACAAGAGATGGACAATGCAGCTTCTTCCACAGATAGCAGTGAAGAGGCATGCAATATGAGCCTTAAATTTAATTTTCATAATTAGGCATGTCTTGGTTAAAAGTGAGGTTAGTACCAGGATGGATGAAGTCTCTCACCAGTTTTTAACTCATCCAGGCAATTTCTGGTGGTAACAGGAGTGTCCAAGTAACAGTAAGGTCAAGCGAGTTATTAATGAAGCCTTATTAGGGTCAGAAGAATGACTCACAGAACTACAGGCCTATCAGCCTAACCTTAGTTCCAGACAAGGTTATGGAAGAGATCATCCCGAGGGCCATTGTCTGGCACACGCAGGATAATCAGGGAACCAAGCCCAGCCCACGCGGATTTACAAAAGGAAGGTCCTGCTTGACCAACCTGATCTCCTTCTATGACAAACTGGCCGCTTAGTAGCTGAACCAAAGGTTGTGGATGTAGTCTTCAATAAAGCATCTGACACTGTCTCCCACAGCATCCTCCTAGATAAACTGTCTACTGGTGGCTTGGATAGGTGTAATATTTTATGGATGAAAAACTGGCTGGATGGCTGGGCCCAGAGAGCTGTGGTGAATGGAGCTAAATCCAGTTGCCAGCCAGTCACTAGTGGTGTTTCCCCAGGGCTCAGTTTTGGAGACAGTTCTGTTTAACATCTTTATTGATGATCTGGACAAGGGGATCAAGTGCAACACCCTTAGTAAATTTGCAGATGACACTAAGTGGGGTGGGAGTGTTGATCTGCTCGAGTGAAGAAGGTTCTACTGAGACCTGGACAGACTTGATCAAAAGGCTAAGGACAACTGCATGAGGTTCAATAAGGCAAAGTGCTGGGTCCTGCACTTCGATCACAGCAACCCCAGGCAGAACAACAGGCCAGGGGAGGAGTGGCTTGAGAGCTGTTCAGCAGAAAGGGACTCAGGAGTGCTGGTTGACAGCAGGCTGAACATGAGCCAGCAGTGTGTCCAGGCGGCCAAGAAGGCCAATGGCATCCCAGCCTGTATCAAAAATAGTGTAGCCAGCAGGACCAGGGAAGGGATTGTTCCTCTCTACTAGGCATTGGTGAGGCTGTATTCAAATACTGCGCTCAGTTTTGAGCCCCAAACTTTTAAAAGGACATTGAGGTGCTGGACCTTGTCTAGCAAAGGGCAACAAGGCTCATAAAACGTTTAGAAAACATGTCTTACAAGGAAAGGCTGAGCGAGCTGAGTTTATTTAGTGTAGAGAAGAGCAGCCTCAGTGGGGACCTCATCAATCTCTTCAGCTACCTGAAAGGAGGCTGTAGTGAGGTGGGGACTGGTCTCTTCTCCCATGCCTGCAGTAAGATGACCAGTGAAAATGGCCTTAAACTGAGACAAAGGAGATCCAGATTAGAAACTAGAAAAAAAATTTTCACTGTTAAGGTGGTCAAGCATTGGGATAGGGTGCCCAGGGAAATGTTAAGTCACCATCCCTGGAGATGTTTAGAAGGTGTCTGGATCCAGCACTGAGCAATATGATTTAGTTGGTTTAGGAGTTGCAGTGGTAGTGCTGAGTGGATGGTTGGGCTTGATAGTCTTAAAGGTTTCTTCCAATCTCTTATGATCCCATGATTATTGTAGAATGCCTGGTCTGAATATCTCTTAATGTACTTCTCAGCTGAAAAGTCTGTAGAGCAATGTCTAATTAGAAACAAAACAAAAAACACGAAACCAAGGCAGAGACCCCTGACACACGAAACCCAACCCCTACGAGACAAGCCTGACGATTTAGGCAACTGCATGTACTCTTCTGGACACTAACAAAGCCACGTGCCCCTCAAGAACAACTAACAGATACTACAAATGGAACAAAGAGTTATCACAGACAAAATATGGAAAAATAATGAATTTAAGAGGATTGATTCTGAAACACAAAAGAAAGTAAATTTCTTGTACCTAAGATTTCTTAATTTAAAAATTAATTGTAAGATGGAATGTAAAGTATTGCTTCCTGGAAAGATAACTTCAGGTAATACATCAATTTTCCTCATTTCAAATTCTTACTCAGGACTTTTAACAACCTTCTTCATCCAAGCTGTCAAAGTCCAACAGCTTTCTCTGCAATGGCTATTCCTGTCCTACCAAGTCACTCATGTTTTAATCTATCGTGAACAGTTGTCTAACAGAGTGGCATTTGCTCCTTAGGCCATTAATTACCTCTGCATTTTGACTGAAAGGGGGCAAAGTCCCACTGGTGGGTTTTTTCTAATACGTCTATCACTTCAGCACAAACATGTCACCAGCATATTAAAAATCAACTTGAATGAGCACCAAAAGGCCAAATATCTCCTCCCTCCCCTGAAGATGATTTGTTCTGCTCTGTGGGAGAGGACATCTAATCAGGGGTTTTCCAAGAGGACAATCCCTGTCCTGCAGTTTTTTTGCTGGAAGAGCTTATCAGTTAGACATGAGACTGTGATGTGTCCTAGAAATTCTGGGACTTCAGTCATTGAGCTCAATGCTCAAGGACTCCCCTACTTATCCTCCTGGCACTGGGAGGTATTCAGGCTAGATCCTGCCCATCTTTACCATGTGTGTCACACAGATAGGTAGCAAAGAAGATAAGATTTCAAGAAATGTGATTTCACCCTGCTACACATTTTTCAGTTGAAGATTATTGACAGATCAGATCTGATCATGGACCAGTGCTCAGTGCAAACTCTGCTGTAACAGACTCTTACACGAACTGCTTTCAAAGCTAAGAGGAAGTCAGAAAGTTCTTGTATAATTTTTTTTTCAATTCAAAGGTCATTTTAATACTGCAGTGCCATCTGTTCATGCTGTAATGAAGCATTTTTTATCATTGCATATTTTAAAATTAATGTTATGATGGGAAAAACAAATACATGAAAAACAAATACAGGAAAAACATTAAAACGTAGAGAGAATTTTAAAAAAATAATTGTAAAGAGCTTTTTCATAGAAAAATGTAAGCTACTTTTAAATTGGATTGAAAACATTTGCTTTGGTTGGGTTTGGGTTTCTTATTAATTCAGAAATTAGACAATTTCTAAACTTGAACTTCCCATTGTGCCTGAGTTGATCTCAGACTGCAGTAGCAAGGAGGTAGGGAAGGGATAGACATGGATTACTTCAGTAGAACTTCAAATAAATACATATGTGAGAGGATGGAAGGAGGAATACTATTTTTTAGCCCAGGAAAAAACAGAACAAACCCTTTCTGTGACATCTTACAGTCATTTGGATATCTGATAGCAGTAACTGAACAAGACATAGTTTGGCAACCTGAGAAAGAGGGTTTCTGTATGGGGCAGAGGGGGAACAACAACACACCTCCTATTATTCATCCAAGTGACTTCCTATTACAATGGTACCTTCTGCCAATTTTTAAAAATAAAGCTTGTCTTTAGATAAACCTCTGATTTCTGAAAACAAGGGCATGATTTGGAAGGCAACATAAAAGCTAGGAAATTGAGAGTTAAACATTGTTCATGTATTAGCAGTAATCATTCTCCTTCCTCTATAAGGCTTCAAGAGACTCCCTGATGAACTGTCATGACCATGCAAATATCATTTAATTCTGATCTATTTTGGTAAACAATAAAAATATTTTGTTGGTAGTCATTTTGACCTTATCAGGATGCATTGCATAAGTATATGTAATACTACACTAGAAGATTTCTTAAAGCAAAGAAAAGTTTAAAATATTGTCAAGAAGACTTCCCAGTAGAAATCTTAGGATTTTTTCCTTTGTTAACAAAAGATCAGCCCTTCTTTACTTCACAGTATCTCAGACTATAATTAAGTTTCACATTATAGCTAAAAGAAGAGCAAGTAACACATCACTTTTTAACATAAGGCAGGCATAAAGAGAATAGCACCAGAAAATTAAACTTATTAAGGAGACGGTTTTCTTTTTTCTTTCTGTCTTCTTTTCTAACATCTCCCACAGAGCAAGTTATCCCAATAACCTGCAATATAAACCTCAACTGTTTCCCATCATTCACCTGTGAATACTTTTCCTAACCTCATCATTTACAGGTCTTTCCTCAAATCTACTTGATAAGGAAATGACAATTTGAAAACAGAAAAGGGGGAAATAAATGGCTGAAGTGTAATGCATACACTTATTCTCATGTACTTGTACAGCTACAGTTTGCTGTTTGACCAAGTTTTATTTCTAGGGCAAGTAATACTATTTTTAAAATTACTTCTGTCTGCTAAGACAGAAGAGACCTGGCCTTACTTCTAACATGCTCATGAAATTTCACCCAGAAGCAGCATTCAACCATAGCAGAGCCAAATTACTGAAGTTCTCATTACATGCTAGCTGGTACAGAGTCATGGTTGATATATGAGTCCATCACTCTCAGCATTGATTTGCAGAGCTCTCTGAATGTCTCTGAGCATACAGTTCCCTTAAAGAATTTTTCCCCTTTTTCTCCACAATACATCATAACTCAAATTTCAAGTCTTATTTGAATTTCTTCATTACATTTAAAAGATTCATCAGGCAAATCATTATGTTTTAGCTATGCATGTTCATGCCTTTAAAAAAAAAAGAAAAACCCCAAATCATAACAACCAAAAGACGAATAGAGAAACAGCTGATACAGCAACATAAATCTCTCATGACTACAATAATGAGGAATGTTATATAAAAATATTACAGATATATTTTGCTGAAAGGCATTGGTTAGGCAAAGACTTCCCTGTGCCCCGTTGTACACATTGCTCATGTAAGCAGTATGGGGTTCAAGGTCAATGAATCTCACTACATACTTCATGCTCTCTAGCTCTCCTCTCTGAGTAGACTTTTACAGAGTAATTGCATCATATGTAGGTTAAGCACACACAAAAAAGAATAAGCCTCCTATTTCTTTTAAGCTTCAGCACTGCTTAATAGTATATATACATGAACACAACATATTAAACCATAAAATCACTTCTTGACAAATGTATTGCATGTAAATTTCCATAAATAATTAACAACTTAGTAAAAGTTCCTTACTGAGAGAAACTGCATCAGTTTAATTCTACACAAAACAAATTAAGCAGAATGTTCTTCACGGTAGGCAAGGAAACTGGCCCCTCAGTGTGTTTCCCAAACTTGTATGTGCCTGCACTACATCTTCAGTAGGTAATCAAACTCAAGCACACCTGTCAAAGGCCATATGTATTCAGCTGACACACTGTTCTAGTCAAGAAGGTTTTCATTTTCTTTTGCCTATATAATACTGAAAAAAAAATAAAAGAAAAAAAATCAGAACAAACTATCAATATAAATCTTTGCCAGCACTGATTACTAGAACTGACATATGAGGGTGCTCTAAAAACAAAGGCCCTAAGCAAACACACAACTTAACCCGTAGGGTCTCCACATGTGTTGTGGTTTATGATCATTCCTGCACATGAATTGGCTTACAAGGCACTGTTTCCTTACAGGTTTTAGTTACTGACAAAGAGGAGGGAGGACGAGGAACAATTCTTGCCAGCCTATGACAAGAACTGGCCTGATGACAAGATGGAAGTATCTTATCTAAATAACATTTACTACTAATTTTAGTATGTCTAAATCTAAATTTAATTTCTTGTTATAAGTGGAAGTATCATCAGTATAGAACCAAAGTCTTGCTTAAACAACCTTCTACTTCACCAGTCTTAAATAGCTCCATGAATATTCCCTGCAATAAAGCATAATTAAACTTAGTAACTTTTTCTCTTACTTCTAAAAATTCCTTTGGTTTGGTCCAGCTAAAAACTAACTGAAATCCTAGTTACAGCAATCATCAGCTTTTCCCCCACCACTTCAAAAGTGCTGATAACTATGTTTCATTTAAAGGAATCTGATTTAACAAGAATGAATTTTCAACAATTGGGTCACTATATTTCACTCAGAAATATCACTATGGTCAATAAGACTTTTACCAAGAGACATTTAGAATCAGATCTTGAAATAATTTGGTTTTCATAAAGGAGGACTCCTGATGAATGATTTTAAAACCACAAAGAATGCTCTATTATATGAACCAAAGGCAACTATGGGAAATCACTTATTTTACTGAAAGGTCACTCACAAAGTAATTATAGCAGAGAGCACTGAAAACAACTATGCTCAAATCAAATGCAACAGTAACCCTGAACCATCGAGATACAGCCATGCCTGGACTTGTAATTATGATGCCACCTTCAAGCCTACTTTTTTGTTTATTACTTTCACAGACTTTGAGACTTCTAAATTCTATTACCTGCTTTTCCACCTCCCGCAGATGAGACTTACTTTCTCTGGATTGGTTTTAGCTGGTTCAGACCCTTAACCATCCTTCTTTTTTAGGTCAGTTGAGTGCTAATACTGTGGCAAAGAAGATGCAACTATGTGGTTAAGCATGGTAAGGGAAACCAGACGTATCCCTTCAGTTTGACTTCGTCATGGACTCACGCTTTTAGATATAGTTTGCCCCTTTAGCTTTATCATCAGAAGACGTGAACTCCTCCAGCTTAGTCCTCCAGGCAAGTCTTGGCTGTGTTCCATTTCCCCCTTTATTCTCTCTAGGCCCTCACATGCCCATAAGTGGAGGATGAGACATTTCCACTGGCTGACACTAACAAACACACACTCCCCACCCACCCTTTGGAGAATTAGTTTTCCTCATCAGCAATGCTTCACAGCTAGCTCAGTTTAGCACAGCACCACTACACTTCTGCTCATTTCCATCTCCGGCGTAGGAAACCGGGGTCCAGTCACATAAAATTCAGCAACTAACACCTTCTTTCTCAGCAGCCTGGCCCTACTAAAACTCTGATTCAAAAATTTATAGTCTAATAGGAGTTCAGGTACAAATATACTGCACTGCTAATTTAGGGTCAGCTCCACCACCTCAACAAGTCAGGCCGGCAACCAGGCCAGGTGCTTGCTTGCACAGCACAAAGCACAGCACAGGGCAACAGTCCAAAACGTGGTGGTGTCCTTCAGAGTCAGCAGAATAGAGATATGGTAGATGAAGTTAACTGCAGAATAAAAATCAGAGTAGTTTTTCCATGACAAACAACCACAACCTTTCAGCACTTAGTGATTGTACAGGCACCCATAAAAAAACTGACACCCACAACGGTGATTTGAGTACAGGTTCATCTGGAAATATAATAATAATGGCCAATCTTCACGAACAAAGATTTGGGAAGGGCTCTCCCCACGTGGGTGTGCCCTCCGAGCCTGCGCAGTGGATTTTTTAGGTGAGGCAGAACTGGCCCCACAGTTTAAGTCCTAAGGTTCATCTGCCATGGCCGAGCAAGCTTGGACAGTGACAGTGAAGTCTCCTTAGGACTATCTACAGCACCCGGTACTAACCGGGGCTGACCCTGCTGAGCATCCGAGATCTGACGGGATGGGATGGCAGGGAGGCATTGAACTGCCAGGGGGACGGTCTGTACTGAGACTCGAACTCGCGACCTTGGGAGTCGGAGATCGGAGTGCTCTCCACTACGCCACGGGACCGCCCCTATCTGGAAATATACACTGATAATTAATCTCTTGTAAGCAAAAGCTGGTTTTGTCCTCTAACAAGATAACTGAAAAGCGCCAATTCCATTCTGACATTATTTTTAGATAGTGATCTAATGTTTAATTATATTCATTTGACTGGCACTTTTTATAATATATGCCTTCACCTGAAACCTCTTGAGATTCTTTCATTATAGTGAATGCATTAGAAATCTAATTGGAAAATGTGCTTTTCAACAGAGTTTCACTTCATTGTTTGAGATTTAGAAATAAGATTGTGAGTGTGGACTATAGCTTGCTCTCTCTGCTATATCAAAATCATTGATCGTGTTCACTAGAAACACAAATCAATACAGCACGTATAGATTGTAATGGAGTAGAAATATCAAAGTATACTTTTTATTCATAACAGGAAAGAAGCTAATTCAGGCACCTCAAGGATTACTTTTGGTTTTGGTAATAGAAAGAATTTTAATGGCATGGAGAATACATTCTATCAATTGTTTACCAAGGACTGATTTCAATAGCCTATTTTTCTCCTAGAAATGTTGAGTTTTGTGGTGGTTTTGCATTTCAGGCTGCACTGCATGCTTCAGGATATCCAAGCCTGGCAACAACATATTTTCTGAAGCATCAACAAGAAAAAGAATGAGAATATGGGAAGATAAATAATTAGAAATGAAACAATAGTATCTACGAAAAAGCTGGCATGTGGCCATTCTGCAGCTTCTTTTAAAGAATGGAATAAAAATGTTAGAAGGTAAGGAAGACTGAAGCAACAGCTGGGGCAGGGACAGGGTCTTATTTTACCTCTTCTTCTCTTTAAGGAGTCAAATGCAAATCAAAGAGGTCTCTGTCCAGAGGGAGGAGGTGGCAAATATAAGGGCGTTGTTTCAGTTCATTGGGTGAGTTTTCAATAGTTTGGAAAATGCACAAAAACTCCAGTTTCTCCCTTTTTAACCAAAAAAGCCCACCCATTCTGACCACAAATATAGTTCCCTTAAAGAAAACAGTAAGTGATTCAAATACAGTGTAACAGTGGCATCTACTTTACTTCCAAATTTCCTTCCTTTCTTCAATTATTTAATTGAACTATACCACCCAATAAACTCAGAAAATTTAAGAACCAACTTATTTTGCTGAGGTAACAAAAGATTCAAGCTATTATTATTTTAATTGTTTTCTTTATAGCAATCATATGCTGCTTCTCAATTATACCACATTTTCCTATGTGCCTTCTCATAAAATGCATTTACATTAACTCATACATCAAAAAATGATTTAAATGTTACTAAGTGATGGAAACTGACAGCACACAGGAGTACTACAAAGCAGTTCTTCATTTTCATTTATGACTACAAACATCAGATAAATCAGGAATACAGCTGAAAGTACGTAATCAGGAAATATTTAATGAGACATACAAACATTATTGGGGAAAAGGTATGTGGGTTTTTTTAATCTTCTTGTGTGCTTTTTTCCTGTGGTCACATTTGTATCATTTNNNCCTGTGGTCACATTTGTATCATTTTCAGATTTCCAAGGGGAGGGGAATTTGGTTTTACTACGGTAAGAGATCCCACTGGTAAATACTCTCTTCTACAAAACTTAAGAAATGTAATTTTAACATTGCATTCATGCCAACTGTTTCATTTTGTCTTTTGTTTTCTGTTTGCAAGCATTTGGGGAGGGAGGTACATATACTATGTATACATACAGTATCTGGACAAAAACTCAGTCTCCTTTACAGGGGTTAAGATAAGGTCATGAAGCTATTACCTCCTGTATTTGTATAAAAATGTTATATAGGATTCATTTCAAAATTTAAACATAATACCAAAAAAAAAAAATAAACAGCATTCCTGTGTGACAACATCAACTAACCACAAATGCTATGGTTTAGATAAATTGTAGATAACTGTAAGGACTACACTTTCAACAGCTACAATATTATAATTTGATTACACACTTTCTAAAATGAAATATCCTTATGTTTCATTAAGGAAATTCACAAGTTCATTTTAAGTGACTATCAATAGTAAACTGTTTACTTCCTCACTCACTAGTGTTGAAACTGGTAGTATGGGGAGATAACAGCTGGAACTGCTCTTTCATAAATTGTCTGAGATATGTGGGTCTATACACGATGTCCAGCCCACACTCTACTCTGCCTTGGCCAAAGGAACAGTAAGACTGAGTAGTAAGGCTAATTCAGTAATTCCCATTTTCAAGCACTGAGTTTCATCTCTATAATCTATAATACAGCAGTACATGAAAACACACTAGAAAGCACATGATCAGCACAGTAAAATGCCACCGTAACTCAATACTTGAAATACTTGGCCAAATCCCATAGCAAGTATAAACCTCCCTATAAAGCTTTTTTTGTCCTCCAGTTCTTTTTTGTGACTTCTGACCGTATTTTAAGAAACTACAATTCTTCACACCTAAACCATAACTTATTAGAGCACTCTTCCACCAGAAAATCTGAGGCAGGGAGGGATTCCCCTCTGCAGTTTAAGAAACAAACTCCATAACATATCACAAACACACCAAACACATATTCATAACACACTGAACCTGTCATGTCTTATGGAGATCTGATGAACTTTAGGCAGAATATTAGTACTGGAGCATTTTCAATCACTGATTCAGAAGGACAAACTGAATTGACCTGCATCCATATAATGCACTAAGACCTTAAAATAAACATTAAGTAGTAGGAACCACAGAAAAATAAATTTTTGACACAAAGTTTCCAGCAGAGGGTGACTATATTTGCTTAGGGAAATTTCCAAGAGCTAGTCACAGAAAATTGCAGCCTTCCTCCCCAAGAGAACAGTGCAAAGATTCTATGGCCCTCTTCAATTCAATAAAAGACATAACTGGTATGCTTTAAAGGAATTTTTGTCAGGCGCAGTTTTACTAGATTGATATCATATAATCCTTTGTTCTGTCAGACTAACTTCTGGAAGAACTGAGGATTGCAATCATTTCTTCAGGCATGAAGCACATGAATCAAACCTACATCTTTCACTGGTGCTACTGACGCCATGCATGAATACAGTCAGATGCTGGATGAGTTGCAGATGGCTAAGGCTGCTGAGGCGAAACTGAACTAACACCACAGAATTGTGGAAAACAGTCAGCGCAGTGGGGGATTCATCACAGCCCTGCTTCACGAACACAGATTTGGGCAGGGCTCTCCCCACGTGGCTGTGCCCTTCCAGCCTGCACGGTGGATTTTTTAGGTGAGGCACAGCATGCGCAGAACTGGCCCCACCGTTTAAGTCCAAGATTCATCTGCCACAGGCAAGTTAGCTTGGACAGTGACAGTGAAGTCCTCTGGACTAGAACCTACAGCCCCTGGTATTCCCAGGAGGTCTCCCATCCAAGTACTAACCAGGGCTGACCCTGCTGAGCTTCCCAGATCTGATCAGATTGGGTGTCAGGGTGGCATTTAACTGCCTTGCAAGTACTAACTACATGTAATAAGAGTATGGAGTTTTGCTCTGAGGTAGAGCAATCAAGACACAGTGCCATGGCTTCTGTGAAAGCAAACTCAGTAGCCAGGCGAAAATGATGTAGACAATATTGTCGCTGTTACTGAGCTGGTGAAATGGACTCATAACAGGACAAAAGGAAACCTTTCCCCTCCATGGAGTACATACATGGTCGGTCTTTTACAACAACTCATTAGTAAATTTTAAAGTGAAATCTCAGAAAAAGCCTATGTTTCAACCTATTGATTAATGGGCACATGGCTCTTCTGGAGAAGAACTAAACTCCATTTCTTTTCATACAAGATCATGTTTAAGGGTCTCATTAATTTTTGAGACACTCCTATTCAAATGGATAGCCATAAGTTCTAAGCACTACTTTTTCACCTGCCCTATTCATCCAAAGAAATATGTTTGAAAAGACAGTTCCAGTTACGTTCATTGCTATGTTTACCCAAGACTGTCACATTAAGAACAAATTACTGTAACATAATCCAGCCAGACCACACAAGGCCAGATAAGACCTGAAGGCAGTGCAGAAAACAGCTGCTGCTTGTTTAACTTTGGTATCTGCTGGCAACACAATAGAATTTCTCTGTAGATCAGCCTCTAGCTATATATTGCTTTTCAGATGGCAGTTACTGTTTAAAGCTCTCCACAGGTACCAGTTATTTACCAGCAAATACCCAGGTAACACTCTACTTAATATTCTTTAACAAAGAAGTATTAATGATCAGGTGTTTTCTATGAACAGTCCCTGATTCCAGAGTTCACTTCTCAGCAGAAGGCAGAGCCCGCTGCCTTTATCAGCAGCAAACTTGCTTTCTTTTTTCTCCTTACATGGGAGGGAATGGTGGCCACAAGGATTATTATGAAAATTGGTTAAGCATCCTTGAGTGAGAATGTCAAGATGCTCCTGGGGATGTAATGTGAAGTTGTGGTGTATTCTACAAAAAGTGTCTGCAATTTTTGCCTGTTAGATTTTAAAGATAATCTCAAACATTCCTCCATGATGTTTCCTTCTCATTTCTAAAAGAGATTTCCATTTCTATTAGGTCAAAAAGCTAATTTTTAAAACTATCTGGATAACATGACTGTACAGAGACAGATTTATGATGCCACAGAGAATTTTCTCATTTTGATTATCATGGAGAGCATCAAAAGATTACTTATCTCCAAATATGACCTCAGTAAAAGTGTAGTCAATAAGCCACAAAAAACAACAAGGATACCGTATTTTTTGAGCTTGCTCTTTCTTCCTCTGACAGTCTTGGGTTTACAAAGAAATTCTGTATATTTACTTTGTCCTATGTGGCCAAGATTTGCAAGTTTTAAATAAGCTTTTTTATAACTATTAAATATCCTTTCATCAAGCAGTTTTGTGACTTCTAAATACAAAAGGCTTACATTTGCACAAATCCAAGATTTGCTATCACAATAACCAGAAAATAAGTTACTTAAATATTTTAAAGCATTTTAGTTGTTTTCATTTACTGGAAGTGAACATTTGACTTCATTCCAAATAAAACATTGCAGACAACATCTTTACCGAGTTATACAAGTAAATAACAAGCCAGTCTTATCGGAAACAGTACAATGAAATTATGTACAGGGAAAAGTCTTTTTATTGAAATGTTAATGTCATTTTAAAACCAATGTCTAGATCAGGACCGTTCTTAGTATTGCTGTGACTGTAATCCCCACAGAAATGTTGGTTTGCAGTACTCCACTGTAAGACACCACCACCTCCCCGCTCTGACACCAAGCATACCTGCCATGATGCAGAGAAAGCTGGACACAATACACACACACACACCCCCTTCTGCTTTTCATCAATACCCACTCCTCTCACCAGTATCCAGACCAACATCATTAAATCCTAGAGAGCAGCCAAGAAGGAAGGTGTCCTGGCTATTTCTGTTATGGCACACCTGACATTTTGGTAAAGAATTGTCAAAAGAGCATAAAGTTCCAATTTTTTCTCAAGAAGCCATTACAAAATTTGAGCTTCCAAGTGAGTAGCATACAGATTCTGACCTCTTTGTCTCTTTTACAGAGAAAAGGAACAAAAGCATTGTCAAACTTAAAGACAGTAGCATGAAAGGTCTTCCAAGCATTATGGAAACAGTCAAATGTAATAAGATAGACTACTGTGGTAATCTGTTAGCTGGAGGGAGAAAAATATTGTCTGTCATACTAACTTTTAAAACAGAAATGTTTTTTACACACTGACTGGTTTAAATAATTCCTTTTACTACAAAAGTCTTTTGCATTCTTCAACTTTGAAATAAATGAAAATATATCAGCTCTTGTCTCTCTTTCACCACACAAAAAGAATAATAAAGATTTTAGTCCTTACCCGGTAAAAATTCCTGTATGTTTGTCACCCCAAGCCCATAAGCAATTTCTGTTACAATAAGAGTGTTTCTGGTCAACTGAGGATGCAATTCACAGGGTAACAATAGAATGCAATAAACATTGTCTGTATTGAATCAAAAAGTTTGGCTCTGTCATACCACCTTACGAAGTTATATCATAGCAAAGAGCTTTAGATTAGCCAAGTCTTTTGTCGGTGCTTGGGCAAATGAATTAAGTGATCACTGCATGCAAAGACTGACTAAAAGTATGGAACAGCATAAGGTCAAGAGTGAGTCAGAAATAAAAAAAATAAATAAATCTCTGTAGAGTGAATAGTCTGATTTTCCATGAATGCTATGACAATTGTAAAATTCTATAAGGTTTCTAGTTGGTATGCAATCTATTTTTTTCTTAATTTAAATGACCAAAAAGTAAAACTTGGCTCAACAACAATGTTATCTTTCTCCACCAAACACCTAAACTCATAAAAAAATTCATAGAATTAGTTTAGGAAGAATCTGTTTTCCATGAGGTCGTAGAGTCACAGAATCATGTAGGTTGGAAAAGACCTATAAAATCAAAGTCCAACCATAAACCCAGCACTGCCAAGTCCACCACTAAACCATGTCCCTAAGCACAACATCTACACATCTTTTAAATACCTCCAGGGATGGTGACTCCAGCACTTCCCTAGGCAGCCTCTTCAAAGGCTTGATGACGCTTCTCATGAAAAATGTTTTCCTAACAGTAAATCTGAGCCTCCCCTGGTGGAACCTGGGGCCTTTTCTTCTTACACTCTCACTTGTTACTTGGAAGAGACTGACACTCAGCTCAGGTCAACCCTGCACCTCCTTTTCTACAGACTAAATCAGTCAAGACTGATTTGGTAAGATTTGAATTTTATATATTGCCTTTATTTTTTATTTGACAGTGATATTATTATCAGGACAAAGTGCCGAACTTTTTATTTTTAAATACTGATTGAACATCATCTTTTGTCCATTTTTCCAAAAATTCTCTACTTAAAGACCTGGCAGTGAACATTAATGTTGCTGACAGTGTTCTGTCCTGTTAAATCTGAGTTGTCAGGCTATTGTCACAAAAATATACCATGGCATTAAAATAAAGCATATATTAAAAACAAACAACAACAAAAAAACCCACAAATTTTTTTTATTAAATACACTAAAAAAAGAATACCAAAAATACCAACTGGTGTTATGTATTATTCCCTTTTTATAAACATAACAATAACTGCCAATATTTTGGCCAGCATCTCTGTATTGTCATCCAAAGACCAGCTTACTGTGGCAGGCATGTACAGGAACCCATGACAGGACAAAAGCAATTTATTTGTTCACTTTTCCTCATAAAAATGAAATGCAAATCTTTTCCACCTATTGACTACAAAATCTGCATGTTATTAATCAGCTGCCCTCCTGCTAGCAACCTTCTGATAAGAAATATAGAGCTGAAGTTCCTAATTCTATCCGTGGAAATCAGCAAAGCTATTTGAATTTATTTCAGTTAGATATTTTTCAAATAGTATATAATGGCCAATCTTCATGAACGCAGATTTGGGAAGGGCTCTCCCCACGTGGGTGTGCCCTTCCAGCCTGTGCAGTGGATTTTTTAGGTGAGGCACAGCATGCACAGAACTGGCCCCACCGTTTAAGTCCTGAGGTCCATCTGCCACAGCCGAGTGAGCTTGGACAGTGACAGTGAAGTCCTTGGGACTGTCACAGCACCCGGTACTAACCGGGGCTGACCCTGCTGAGCATCCGAGATGTGATGGGATGGGATGGCAGGGAGGCATTGAACTGCTGGGGACAGTCCCCACTGAGACTCGAACTCGCGACCTTTGGATTCGGAGACTGGAGTGCTCTCCACTACACCACAGGACCGCCCCCTTTTCAAATCGTATGGTATGGCATATGAGCATACAAAAATGACCAGTGCACATTATAAGGAGAAAGATTCATTTCACAGTGATTGCTACAATTTCATCCCATTAAATATCCATCCTGCTTAATAATATGATCTATTTAAAGGAGTTCAAAGTACTTGAAACACATAAAATTTACTTTCACTCTGTTACAGAGTTTTAATTCTTATTCCTATGAATGTCAGCTACAAGACAAGTATGTATATCAGAATTCTCACCTTAAGTGTATCATCCCCAAAATCCAGGGCCAGAAATCAACCACTGAAGTCCTACTCATCTCTTCTTCTAGAACATTAATAAAATGCAACTTTATGAATCATATACCAAAATTATCTTTAAAAATTAAAAAAAAAGTGAAAAACCCTTAGACTGAGATTGAGGAGAACTTGGCTATTTTATTTGCTCACATTTTTTGTAACAAGACTTGGTAGATCTCAATTCTGGTTTCAAATCAAGATGAAATATTAATTATACAACACTTAACTTTCTGCTCCACAAGACACTGATAGAAGAAGTGCAAAAGCAAGAAAGAAATAAGCAGCCCAAAGTAGATGTGCCAATATAGTCAAAAAATTATGTTCAGGTTGCATCTTGTAAGCTAAGCAGGGTTTGGATCAGGAATCAAAGTAACCACTTTAAGTCAGATCACATTGTTTTTCTCACTAATGTGGAAAAAAATAATTCTTCCTGTCTTTTAAACAGTGTTTGAAAGGACATCAGGAATTCCTGAGATGAGCTCACAAATAGATGATCAGGTTTTGATAGAACAGGATTAAGAAATCATCATCTGAGAATGGCTATTCCAGATCTAAACAAAGGTCAGTGTGCAGCATAGTATCTTGTTTCTGACCAGCCCACACCAGATTCTTTGTGAAAAAGTGCTGCAAATGCACAGATAGAGAGAGATCTTTCCACCAATATATCCAAATCAGTACTAATCAAACTCTGCCTTAGGAATTTCCTAAGCCAAAGGCTGTATTCATTTTTAAAATGACAGTGACTTCTTTTTCAAACGAGCAGACCAGGAGTCTCACCAGTCTAAGACATGACAAATCTGATGTTATCTTTTTCCCTCAGGCCTTACCTTTTGATCTCCAACTTCTTACACATAACTACCAGCACTACAGCAACACGGCATTAGAAAAACAGGATGAAACGGCTCCCACAGCTCCACCCAACTTACCAAAGACTGATGAAGTAGAAATATCATATCAGAGAAGCCAGATGGTACTTCGGATCAGGAGAAAATACTCCAAAGTCCAAGGTAACAGCTGTCAGGGCAAACCTGCCAACCTATAACTTGTCTATAGCTACCCAGCATCTTGGATCCCAGGCATATGGACCAAAAATAAATAAAAATTACCAAATAAAACCTTTCTCTTGTCCTTTTATGCTCCTTCTCCTCCCCTTTTTCTGTCTCCTTTTTCCACAAGAGGGAAAGTGAGGATGAGGGTTCACCCACAAGAATGAGTTGCCCTTTATTCTGTACCATGTCTATACAAAATGTTTCAAGTAAAAGTTATTTAAAATGTTCCATATCATTTCAGAATCTCATAAATCTCTTGGTCTGTTTGTTATAGCAGCCAAAGCAGGGAAAAATCTCCAAATTCAAAGCATTAAGTATTTTACTTCTTTTTTCAAGGACTTCATTAAAACCATTTCCCACAAGACCCTAAGCTTGTTTACTGTGAAATGCTACAGAAAACACAACTGTGACTAGAACTCTGGCCCTTTTCTCTTTGATCTGATATCTCTCTACCTGAAGCTAATCAAAGAATAGGAAAAGGATACCTGCCCTCTTACTTCTGCCCTCCTTGCTCCTTTTTTTCCAAGCATGTGAAGTAGGTTTTGTTTTGTTTTTTTTTTTTACTCTCACTTTAAGAATAGTTAGTATTTTCCCAATTGAAATAGAAAAAAATAAAGGGGTTGAGCCAAACATACAAGAGTTTTCAGGTTGAAGTTTGGGAAACATCAATCTTTTAAATGATAACAGTATTTAAAAAATAGTAACTCATTGCATTAATATGATTAGATCACAATACACTGACCCAGTTCAGCTTAATTTATATGATGTTAATAGGCTGTTAGAGAAACCAGAGGGTTTGATGTGAACTACCCCTAGCCATTTCCAACTGTGCAGTAAGAGAACAAGAACACATATACCATTAACAAAGTAGTTTCTGGAAGACACATTTAAACAGGAGTCATGTTATTCAAAACTCCAAATTGGCCTGCAAGAGCTTGATATTGTCCTTTTTAAATAAAGATAAATAAGCTTGAAAACTAACCTATTGAAATAGATTGTGTTTAGTTGAAAAAGAAAAAGCTACTATCAGCAACAATATTCCTTTAAAGAAAGCCAAACATTCTTCCATCTTAAGTCATGTGCAGTAACCTACTGCATCTGGATTTCCAAGAGCAATCCCAAGCCTATAATCACTCAGCAGTCACAACAAGTTTTCCTAACAAAGCTGTGGCTACACAGAAATACCAACTATGTGTTGAGATTATTCTTCACTGTGTTTTCTAATGCTAAAACAAGCAAAAGTTAGAGAAATACCGAACACCAAAAGGGATAAAAACATGAACAATCATGCCACACATGATCAGCACTTCCTGTTTTCCAGCTTAGCTTCCACTGAAAGCCAGTGATTCATTTTAAATTATAAGAAAGAGGAGTCCCATTAACACTGTAATAGCATACTTTTTAAAGGGCAGAAATAGCTTCATTGCATCCATAAAATTCGTGAGGGACTTTGCTGAAAATTTCTACATCGCGCCATGTCTGGACATAACTGCTAGCACTGCCTTCACAAAAGGAGCAGGCTGATACCAAATCATGGTAAAAATACAATGATTATTTTATTACCTGCATGTACTGGTTTCCTGACAGATGCAGGGTAGCATTTATTCAAAATGCAGAAGGCAGTTACAAATTATGCCAACATTATTTACTTTATGGATTTTCTGGCAATCCACTAACACTGCAAGAAGAGAAAACAAATGCTGTGGTGAAATGTCTTTATTTTATTTTGCACCATATAAAAAGTCCACACTCAAATAACCTTTGGATTGCCTCTTTTGTTCTTTCCAAACCTTCCTAGTCCATAGGAGATACTTCTGCCTAAAGATCAGTTCTGTCTTCCCACATCCAGCAATTGCCACAGGATGCAGTTCTGCAAGTGTGGTATTACCAGGCTCTTTCAGTTAGACCAAAAGTCATTCAGACCCAGAGAGAGAGACAGATCTTTCCTAAAAGAGCAGAAATACTAAAGCTGTTCATGAAGTTTGAAGTAACACAATGGCTCTGTTTCTCTGCTGCGAAGATGCTGCATTTCAGTTGAAAAAATACCTATTGATTTAAAGTCCATGGGAACAGTATTGTTATCCTAGCCCTCACTTTATATAAGATAAAACTGCTGGAAAACTATAAAATTACTTCAAAAAACCTACTTGTTTATTTCACTTTCATTGACCTAATGAAATTTCAATTCTCCATTTGCTTGGGAAGAAGTAATAAATAAATATTTTTTGTATTTAAATGCAACAACCTTTTTCACTTTAGGTACTGCTAATTCCTTATATTCAACTGAGTTCCAGAAATTCCCCAAAGCACTCAATTATTAAAAGAATTTTATTGAAAGCATCTTGATGTGATCCAAAAAGCAATTTACCTTAGACAGGTAGACTGTTGGCAACAACTGTTGATGCTTAAAATATGAGACATCAAACAAGGAGTTTGTCTCACATTAGAAGACATGAAAGGTCATTACTTCTTTTAACTTACCAACTATTAGAAATATAACTGAAATAATTTTTCATGGGTAAAGTCCATTAACACAAATAACTGCATAACCAAATGCTGTTCACAGGTATCTTTCATATCACATGATATTTGTGAATGGATGAGTCCTAGCTCAACGTTTTTAAGTGTCTTTTCTATTCCTTATATGTTTCAACAAAAGTCTTCAAACTTATTTCCCAATTATTCAGTCACAGAAGTACAAAACTCTCAAAAAAATGAAATGTACAAGAGTTAATTTGGGCAATGTTTCAACCTCAGAATGAAGCAGCAAATGAGTACATTTTCTTCTGCTGCTTTTTCTTTCTCAAAAGAAGCTATCAATGATATAGCTTCCTAGGCAACAAGGCACAAACACACCACTGATTCAAGCAGCTAATCAAGGACAGATGTCTCAAGAGAGCATCAAAGCAGCCTCCTGCATTTCCAAGCATGTCTTACTTTCCCACACATAAAAATATCCTCATAGCTAGGAAATCCAGTAGAACTCTTCAAGTAAAGACATGATTTCCTTAATTAAAGGTTCCCTCACAGTTTGAAGAAAGGAGCAGAAACACTTGTCAGAGTCATATGGAAGCACCAGAGAGCAAGAGTGTTTTCATGGGAGGTACTTTTAAAGTAGTTTTCATCCTAACTTTCAAAGTATTGTAGCACACCTTTAAGATGCTGATTGCTTTTAACTTACAATAAACACATCAATAGTATTTTAAAAGTGATTTCAGCATGTTTTGGCATTAACTCAAGCTTCATGGCAATTATAAAGGTCTTCTCTTAGGGATTCAAAGATCATAGGTTCATATATACTCTTCTGAATAACCTACATGCACGGCAGCCTCGTGTGATCTGTAAGACTCAAGTTTCATTTTACCTAGAAAATTCATCCTACTATCAAGTAAAACCCCAAGAAATTCTGATTTTTTTTACCTTTCTTCTGCATCAACACATGATAGTGACATATGTGCACCAGTTCATTGAACAGATTATTGAAAACTTTTTACAGCATATGACTAGAGTATAATATTAATTAGTAACACTATAATAATAGCAGTGTTAATTAATTCACCCTAACCTATAGCAAATCAGTATGTGCAATGCTGTTAGCATTAACCATCATTCCATAGTGTACATCTCACATTGAACATACTCACATAGTGCTGAACATAATTCAAACATAACATCTCCCTGACCACAGAAGAGTTAAGGCAAATATGTGGAGGCAGACTGACTTAACAAGACAGAATGACATGTGAGAGGATGCGGGCACCTTCTGGCAACAAATTAGGGGGGGGAAATTCAAGTTTAGTTCCCTGTTTGCTCTAAAGCAGCAATGAGTGCATTCAGATTTTGTCCCACATCCCATGAAATTAATGATGGGACTGTGAATGATCTAATCTCAATTTTTTAGAACCTCAGCACATAAGGTTCCAGATAAGGTCACAGGGTAAGAATGGATACCCAAGCCACACAGCACACATATGCCCAGGCACATGAATCCAGTACAAGCTGATCTGCAATCTAGACCAGTACAAGCTGATCTGCAATCTAGACCAGAGCAGTAGATAACCATCACTATGCAAAAGTACCTTTCAGCGTTAAAAATCTTTCAGGCATTCTGGATATAAAAATCTATTGTTTTTCTTTCTAATTAGGCCTAGTTAAAAAAATCAATGTTACTGAAAGAAAAGCAAAGTTGACTATTTAAACAAAAGTAGTTACTGTTTTTGAAAAGACCAAGTGAACATTGCAGGATCCCACAGCTGTACCTTTCGCTGTATCTTTTTTTTTCAGAGAACTCAGCTTTACTTGGAGCAAGAAATCAAAGTCACTGTGCCTCACTATTCTGAATTCCACAATTAATCATTAGATGTATTTAACCAACATCATTTGCCTTCATGAGCTAGAACAGCCACCTGTCATCCCTCTTGAAGGCCTCCAAATTCTCTGTGCAATTTTGATTCTAAAGCTATCATCACCCCACAGAGTGGTAAGAGCATTCTTATACTCAGGGCTTCTCATCTGCTGAGTGATGAATACTTTTGTTAGTAGCACTGCAATGAGAGGTGGATTAAGCAAATTTGTTGGTCTAAAAGAGTTGTTCCTTTTTCTGCCATAAAGAACTAAGACAATTAACATCTCCCCACTGAAATGACAGAAGATGTACTACAACTATCCACTGGAAAGGTGAGACACCAGGAGAAAATATGCCAAACTGCAGCCAGTCACCTTAATGCATATTACTACATGAAAATAAATCCTTAAATGAGACCCAAAGAGATTCCTAATTATTAACAATACTAATTACAGAATTATCTCAGACAATTGAGCATTCCCTACTTAATCCTAGCTCAACTAAATATCAGTTGCCACAGAAAGACAGCATATAACACTCTCCTACCTGCATGCCTTGGAAAGCTGACTGTGAGAACTCTGGAGTGAAACAGTTCAGCAGAAGGCAGTAGATAAATACAAATTATGTTATTACATGCTTGCTTGACCCAACAAGCTTGGTGCAACAAGCTTTACCCTATATCTGCCCATACACCTCCCCCTCCACGACAGCAATGCAAAAATGCAGTCAAGATAAATCTCCTCAAACTGCACAGTGACAATAAAACTCATTTCAAGGGGATATCAGCAAGACAGAGTGATTAACTGCATATAGTGACATATATACACAACTTCCCACTTCCTTTTATGTGTACAGGCTAATGCCAGCAAAATAACTAATAGAATATATGATGAACTACAGAAAACATTAGAGGTGAAGGGCCATGAGGTGAAGCCATATGAGAAGCAGCTGAGGGCATTTGGTCTGTTCAGCCTGGAGAAGAGGAGGCTGAGGGGAGACCTCATTGCAGTTACAGCTTCCTCCTGAGAGGAAGAGGAGGAACAGGCACTGATCTCTTCTCTGTGGTGACCAGTGACAAGACCCAAGGGAATGGCCTGAAGTTGTGTCAGGGGAGGTTTAGGTTGGGTACTAGAAAAAGGTGTTTCCCCAGAGGGTAGTTGGGCACTGGAACAGGCTCCCCAGGGCAGTGGTCACAGCACCAAGCCTGATAGAGTTCAAGAAGTGTTTGGGTGATACTCTCAAGCACATGGTGTGACTTGGGGATGGTCCTCAGCAGGGCTAAGGGTTGGACTTGATGATCCTTATGGGTCCCTTCCAGCTCAGCATATTCTGTGACTCTGTAAAATGAGTAGGAACCCACCAGCCTGCTCTCCTCTCATCATCTCCATTTCTCACACTTGGGGCACATTCATTTAAATTTCTACAAATATCTGTATTCTCATCCAAAAAATTCAAGATATTTGGTACTAGCAAACAATGGTGCTTAAACATCGACTCAAAGTTAACTAGAAGTTACCTTATAACTGGGCTTGTTTTATTCTTTCTGTACCTTTCTCATGAGCCTTCACATTTCTTTCATCAGCCTCATCCAGTAATTGAGTGATCAGAAAATTAAATTTGCAAATTTAATTTCTTGTGAATCTATAACAGTAGGAAAAACAGTTACTAGAAATCATACAATTGTGGATATCCTTAACTAGACTGGTTGGTTTGTTTATATTATCAACAGGTTTACCAGCATACCTTACATTTTTTTCTGTTGTTTGCAGCACAATTTCTTGATTTGCAAATAAAGATTTTCAAAGAAATATAGCTGGCAGCAACATTCTTGGAAAACAGATGTGTATATGCTTACTCTTCTCCAAACAGTAGGCTACTTCATGGTCAAAAAATGTCTTGCTGCTCTGGACACTCACAGCTCTTTCAATTCACTTTCCTAGCAGAGCTGTACCAGTGGGTCACAGTTTCTTCCAGAATATACAAGCTACCAGACACATCTCTATTTCTTTGCAGTGTTTCTCTATAGTTACACAATTTCTGTGATTACAGATGTGTTATCTCTCTGGTCTTGTACCCACATAGAGATTTGCTTCTATCTTTCTGACACAAGAGTAAGTGTTATGATTCATTAGCTACCAATACCACCTGAAACAGAGAGGGCCAATGTGAGACTCAGCACTCTACCTAAATTCAGATGCTTCCAGGAAGATGCAAGCTTGCAAATAAGAACAATTAATGTTGTACAAAATCCTGCTGTTAAGAGTGCTTTTTGTTTCCAGGTTCTTATAGCCTCTAATTTTGCTCCATGGCAAGATATTACAAAGAAAGTTAAATGAAATACAGGAAGCATATCCATTAACATCTTCATCAAATCAAGAAGTTTGTTAGGGAACTGTGTAAAGTTAAAGTTACTAGGAAAACATATTTTTCAAAATCACAGTTAATACAAATACCCCAGATTGCTCCTATTTTTTTATACTTTGTGGTTCACACATGCTGAAGATGACGGTACAGATCTTGCTGTGATTCTCAGCAGCCACTGTTAATTCATCTCAAGTACACTCTTTTTATGCCAGATAGTTAAATACACTTATGCCCGTTTTAATGAACACATATAAGGATATTAAGACAAGCTGAATTCTCCTCTTGGTCACTCCTGCCATCACTCCGCTACACACTCAGCCTAGTTACATCATCCAGGCAATTGTACAAATTTTAGTCCTGAGTTTCACTCCCGGCAAACTGACAGAATGAGGGCAAACTGGTAAAGTACTGCACTAAGATTTACCACTGGAACTTTTGAGAATTGTGGCTTTTCAATCAAATGAACTGGAACACATATTAAAAATTACTATCTCGCTGTCTGGTATGTCTAGAAAGTTAGCTTAATGAAAAAAAATTGCTATGGAATGAGAAACATCATGATCTTGTATAGTTAAGGTAGCAAATTATGTTGGATTCATACCCGTCATTGTTCCAAACCCACTAGAAAAATTCCAACACTGTCATTATATTCTCACAAGCTGCTTCTTCAGCGACTATATAACTTTTTATAAAACTATACACATACTTCACTTTTTAATACCCAAAACAATAGTCACACATGCAACATTAATTATAAAATTTAGGGAAATGAAATCTCTCATTTAGAGAGAGACTCAGTTCAGAGCCATGACATTTAAATTACCATCTGACCAATAGTTATTGTCTTAAATTTAAAAAAAAAAACACACAAAAATTCAAATAAGTGAATGTTTAAAAGCAAAATAAGCAATTCCATGCTGTTGCAAGAGCTTCTCACTATCAGTCAGCTCTTGGAATTTTATCTCATGCTCTGTGAAGAATAAAACCAAGTATGACTCTTTCAAAAGATTAGACAACACAAATGCAAATGGTGCAAGTTGCTGCTTAAATACACATTTTTTTTTTTTTGAGTAAAAGCTTAGAGGCTTCTATTACAACAAAATGAAAAACATGTCAGTATTACTTAGTCTATATAATTTCTGCATAGCAGAGAAAACTGATGCTACAGACTACAAATAATGTGTGCACCCTTCTTTACTATCTTTCCAGACTAGAGGCCCAAACCAGCGAAATAATTTTCCCCCACAACACTGAATGAATTTTAACAAAGCAGTAGGCTGGCACTTCACCATTTCTACCTTAACTAGTAGCAACACATGACCATGTCCTGTTTATTTCCATGATGAATGTAGACAACTCTGACTTCAGTGACCTTGTGATGCACAGAACTATCCATCAGTGAGTGTGCAATCCAACCCAGTTTCTCAGGAAGTTGAATGAAACCTTGGCTTTGATGGTAATAGAAGAAGAAAGAAGATACATTTTATGCTTGTGAGTAAAGACAAAGCACAAGGTTTGCTGACATACTGAAGAATGTTCTTGTGAAATAGGAGATGGAAGGAAGCTTTAATACTGCAGGTTTCTCTATTTTTAACTAGAAAAATACTCCCAGATTTCCAAAACGGATTATAAAAACATTACTGACAGCCCACAATTACTTTAAATTCAGAAGGGAGATACATTAAAATCTATGATCTGCAGTATCTATGGCATTGGGGACACATTTGAGCAAACATATTTAAAATTTAAAAAAATTTCAAAAAAACCATAACCCGTACAAAAAGTTTCAATGGATCTTTAAGAAGAAATACAATTTATTGGCGGTTGTAGCTATGAGAAAAATCTAGTGAATATTTACATAATCAAGAGGAGAGGGAGAAGAAAAAAAAATTAAATCACTAAGGCAAATTAGATGATCTCCTAAGGGAAATATTCCTGGATCTGCCAGTCAATCCACATCTAACTTAGCTGAGGACAGCATGGGAACGTCCAGTGTCGATGTGTAGGGAGAGGCAAGCGAGAAAGCTGTCAGTCACGGAGTTCTTACACCTTGTTTGCAGCATCTGCTGCCAGCCACTATTACAGAATAGCTATAACCACTGTCATGCCAAGAAACTATTTAAGTTAGCCTTCGTCAGCTTCAGGTTGCTGTGGTACAAGCTAAGTGATCTCAAACCAGCCTACAATGTGTCAGTGCTACAACCACCTTGTGATGGCTGCTCACCCAACTAAAACACAGGACAGTGGATCAGTTACACTACGATACTGAACCAGTATCAAAGTCTAATTGTTTCTTTCTCCATCTTCTTCCTACGCAAACTTAGGAGCAGTTTTAATGAAATAGAATACGTCAAAAATAATTTAACATCTCGATTACAGTTTGAACAAATAGACATATCATACACTGGGGAATAGGGAGAGAACACACTTCTGAGGACTAGATGTTATGTAGGTAGTTATCATTTAATTGACACCCACTGAAATGCCCACATGTGACAGAAGTTGTCTCACCTTCTATTGATACTTAAACAGCTATTTAGCTCTACAGCATACCTTAGACAGACAGTGTTATCCTCATTTTCAGAGAGGCTCTGAAGCAGCTCAGATAATTCCAAGCCAGCAATAACACCACAAATACATGGTTCCCCATCCTATATCCAAAGAGAATGGTATTTTTCAACTGACTATCAACCTACTTCAATGCCATTCCAGAAGGAAAACAATATTTTGCTTTTTCATCTATTAAACATGTTGAACCAGTCTCAGAGCTGATTAATAATCCTTCCACACAAAATTCTAGCTCTGCTCAAAGCCAAAACAAACATGCGAAAAATGCTTTAAGCAACCCTGCTTCAGGTCATGCTAAAGACAAGGATAGAACAGTTTGCTGCCAAGAGCATTACAAGCAGTTATCAGGCTTATCCTCCTCAATTAGAGGCTTTTAAAATGGATGATAATGTTTTTCATTTATTACTCAGATCTTTACTAAACATCTCCATGACCTTGTTTCATGCCTGCTTTTCCTATTACATAGGAGATGCCTCAACCCCACATATATTTGTGCATGTACTCCAATTACTACAGCCACTAAAGAGTTTTATCATTACTGCCTCCAGTTCACTCCATAAGGGTGTCAGAAAACAGATGTATATCATGTCAGAGACCATTGGCTTTTTGAACACTGTTTTGAGGATATGCTCTGAGCATCATTAGGCAAAGTAAGGGTAATTAAGTTCCTGGCCATGTGGATCCTTTTCAGTTCTGAACTATAAAATTAAAGAAAAATGAAAAAATAAAATGAAAAATTTCAGGGGGCAGGGGAAACCAAAACCACAGTAAACCAAACCAAAATGGCCTACACTACTCAGAGCTTTTTCTATCATCTTACTTTCAACTTAGCACGACAGAAAAAGGGTCAACAGAACAAGGAGTATTCACAACTTTCCTCACACCTTTCCAATGCTGGCCCACTCAAGGCAGTAATTTTTCTAGAAGATTACGCTTTTCAATCTGCATTGATTTAAACTCCTTTGAAATAAGTCTTTTTCACTACCCCCTACTCTTCAAGAACAGAACTTTTTTCCCTACCACACACAACAAAATTATTAAAAATTCCACCTAGCCATTCCTTGGTTTAAAACTCTTCTACCACATTTTCTGCACCCAGTGCTTGTTATACTAAAGGCAGTTTGTAAAACAGATGGTGCACACAGCAACTACATGAGAGGACCCAAATTATAACAGAAGTTCAGTTTGAAGTCTTACAATCTTACTTTCACTGCAACAAGCTTTGTTAGCAAAGGTTTATACTTTAATTGTCATCACACTGCTCTAATTTCAAATCAGATAGAATGGTTGAAGCCTTGTTTCATGGTCTGGTATAATACTCTTTACCTTTTCAAAGTAAATATTGTGACTAAAAACTAAGGTAGTTTTCCCTAGAAACTATCTCCCCAAATTATAGCTCAATGGGGACAGGACATCATTAAACCTGAAAAATCATGTTTGACAGAAACTTCCTGTAAAGATGCAACTTTCATTTGGCAAAGTAAAGAGAAAAGAGTCTTATCAGACTGTTTATCACCCTTATTCTTCTTATCAGACTGTTTATCACCCTTATTCTAGGGGACTGTGCAATATTTCTTCCCATTTTATTAAAATGTTTACTCCTTTTCTCTAATTTCTATTTACATCATTGTTTCCAAACTGGTGCACAGTGGCTTCCATGGCCTCTGCAATTTTGACTTCAAGAAAAAAAACCTCTGAGCTAACCAAATGTAAAGAGAAACATAGCAAGAATCCTAGCAGCAGGATAGGATTATTTCTGCAAAATTAAAAAAATACAACTTAAGAAATAGGCTCTTACTCACAACTGTGCATATTCCAATTGCCTTTACACTTGTTCATTGTTATACTGTGGAAACAAGGAGCAGACTCTGAATGCTACACTGTGTGGTAAGGACAGATGGGATTTGGTTCTGATTGCCCTACAGAATGCTTATGAAAAGGCAACTATAAGACCACTTTCTACTAGCCTTAATTTTCTAATAAATATTTGTCTGCTACACAAGAAAACCATACAGAATTTTTGCTAAATCTTATTCTTCTTGAGCCTTATCGCAAGCAGTACGCAAGTGAAAAGCATTACTGACATTTAACGGACATGCTAAAAGGAAAGACAGTTAAATGAAAAACAAGGTCAACTTCAGATTTTTTTACATACTCCCATGCTTTCCAGAGTAGCAGAATTGATGGGAGACAACCCTGTGATCCCAGAAAAGAAAGGAAAAGAATTATGAAATAGCCCCAAGACTTTCCCTATCTTTCCTTGCTAAAACAGCTCCTGATTTTTTTCGCTTCCTGGTACTTACAAAATATCACCCTTCTTGAAAAGAGTTGAGGCAGAATGAAAGTTATCACACTGATTAGTCTGCTTTGTGGACTTTTTCTAGTGCTCCTCTCAACTTCAGGGGTCAAATAGGTGGCACTGGCTCATCCAGGCTTCCATAAGGCTGTCACAAATCCAAGAGAGCCATTTTGTCACAAAGCATGTGCAGGTACCTGAATCTTCCTGAAGTCTCAGTTACTTTTGTCACCAACAAACCCAAGTGAGTTTAAAATGCTGGTTCAATTATGCAAACAATAAAATCCAATATTCAAATAAATTTTGGCTGTTGGCTGTGCTGCACAAACCAGTGCTTTGTTTTCTCCTAATACATTCAGATTCCCAATTCCTTTGGGTTTGCATACCGCAGAGGCTGAACTTAGTTTATTGCCCTCTTGCAAGATAAGACAACAACTCAGAACCAACAATAAATGTTAGGAAAGTGATCATTTGTGTCTTCTCAATACAAATATAGTGGTCTACCAGGATGAGTTTTGTTACATTTGTAAGTGGAGTACACTGGAAAGAGAGAACAGAAAAATTCTCCTGAAATTATTTTGGCAGTAACTGAGCACAATACTTGTGATCATTGCAAGTCAGTTTTTAACAGCAGCAAGTTCAAAACTTTCAATGGCTTAAAACCACACATAGAGTACAGGAGAGAGAACACATCATGTCCATATTCCCACCAACCAAAACTTTATCAACAGAAATACTAAATCAATAGCATTTTAGGTAAAAAGACAATAATAAATCTCATTCAATAACAAATTAATGGTAATAGTCAGAGAAAAAGGTTCTGATATAGACTGCTGAGGAAGAACATATTCCTGCAACTTAAAAATGAGTCAAGCAGATTGACAAACTTTTGAGCACTATTGAGCACCAAGGCTTATTCATTTTTGCAAAATAGTTTCCTGGGCCATAACTAAAAAAATATATGTGAGTACTGGCCTGATCTTCAATTTATCATGAACACACCAGTTTGCATGAGGTAGGGTAGCAATACACATTAGTTCAGAATTACATAAAGAACAATGACAGATTAAACACATACTTGCTTTTTTCAACTCCAGGAAAAGAACTTCATGGCCTCCTAGTCAAAGGGAAACCCAAGTGCATTTAATTAGATTAGGAGACCTGGCATCAGAAAGCAACCTTCACCTGTGTGTATTTAACAACACTTAACTTGCAAATAACTTTACTCTTAACATTATCCTAACATCTCGTTTTACTTTCTTGATACAAATCACTTTTAATTTCCCTGCTAACATGGATTACTAAGTAAACCAATGTATCCTAAGAATGAGTAAGTTACTGAAAGAAGTACTGAAGAATATCTTGACCAGGCACATTTCTATTGTATTACAAGGTCTTCTCAGGGAACACATGCTATCTGATGCCTAAAAGATCTGAGGAAACAATATGAAGATCAAACATATTTTATCCAGTTATATCATTAAGTGAGACTTTCCTTCATGTTACATTTAAAAAGACACCCAAAAAAATTACCATAATTTTGTATTCAGACTTCACAAATGCCAAGTGACACTGCTCAACTTCTAGTTCTCTTCTGCCCATGCAGATACATTCCAAAACCCTTTGAACAATAATATTTCTTTTTAATTGGTACTAATACCTTTTATCATTTCCCCAAAATTTTACCAAGTCACATCAAAATTCCCTTTAGAAAACTATTGTGTTTCAAAACCAAATCTGTCTTAAGATTACTAAACTGCTGTAGAAGTCTGCTATGTACCAGTTCATTAACTGTGACTGGATTTTATCTTACTGTTATTTAATGAGGGATGTTACTATTTTTATAAATGTGAGGACCTGAAATTAGGAGATCTTTAAAATGGCTATCATTTTATCAAACATCACAGTCTCTTCCTTTTTCTCACTAATTGGAAAAGAAACTTTCAAACTATTTCAAAATGCTCAAAAAGTTAATTCTGACACAGTATGAGCAGTTGCAATTTTATGTAAAACACTAAGTCTAAATTTTGCCTAAAAAAAGACATCTTAGGCCTGATTCCAGTCGGTAGAGCTACTCACAGTTTTACAGTCAACATGGTAGGTACAGAGTTTTATTCAATGTCTTAAAGTAGTTCACATGGTTCTGCCTGCTATTATGAAAAGAATCATAAATGTATACCAAAAAATTTAATTCTTTATCCAGTATGCATTAAAGGTCTCAAAGGATTTCAGGCCACCTCCTCACACGTGTAAGTAAAAGCTGAAGGATAAAAAGCAAGGACTGATTTTATCTCAAGGTTATGGAAACATCATTAAACCATAAAACCACGCTGTCAAAAATTTATCTTGACATTAGAAAATGTCTCAGTGGAGTTAAAGCTTTAACACGTAATTAACTGCAGATAATTCTGTTTAATACCGAGGATCAGAATTTTAAAACAGTCACAACCTTGATAAATGGCATGTTAAATAAACTGAAGCTTCTGAAAAGTGATCAGATTACAAGAATGAGAAAATTCAACTCCAGCTCAAAGGACGGTTGAGACAAAAGCAAATTGTCTAGTAAGGTCAGGGCAACACTGTCAAAAAGAAGGTACATTGTCCTTCTGAAACACCTCCTCATCCAGTACAGCTTCACACACACACAGGTCTCATGCAAACTAAAAATACATTGGGGTGAATTCTTTCATTTGCAATGGCAGTTTCTACAAGTTTGCACTCAGGGGGGCTCTCTGCCTATTAAGCATCACAAGCGAGTGAATAAAACTGTAATTAATTTTCACAAAGACAAGAGCAGTGGCCAGCAGAGAAGGAAGACTGTTTACAAGAGCTTCTGAGAAGCTCTTTTGACCTAAATCTGGTTGGAGATTTTCCAACAAGTATCTGGAATTTAGTCATCTCACTGCAGGACCATTTTTCTCTTTTGTCTGGCAGACTGCTTATTTTCCTTCTTGAGGATTCAGCATCAAACAGAATAAAAAATGACCTTTGACTGGATCTTTTTATGGCATGCAATGAAAGAACTGATCCAAAAAAGTTCAATGTTCAAATAAGCACCTACTGAACTTGAAAAGAATGTTGGAAGACGTTAGAAAAACAAGATTACATCTTGAAGTCATGTATCTGTAGTATTTCTTTATTCTATGACCACACAGAAAAGTCATCACAGCTGGTCTTTCTTAGTTATAGAGAAGAGACCACAAAAGTCTTATCAGGGATTTTACAGTTCCAAAGCCTTAAATTTTACCTGCTGAGAATAAGCATCTTAACTCAGCTTGGGGAAAGAAAAAAAAAACAACAACAACAACAAAACATTCTAGGAGAATGGCAGAAAATGCCTACTGCTACCTCACTAGGGCTAGGTGCATAATAAATTCATATTTTAATATAATATCACACTTCATAACACACTCCTCTAGCAACCAAATTGGGAAGGCTGCAAAATGCCACATGGAAAATTAGAGTGTGACAACAAAGTCTTCCAAAAAGCATTGTGCTTGACTGAACTTTGAATGAGATACTAATTTTAGTCCCATGTAAAGCACATGGGTATATCTAGTCAAGAGCTCCTTTCCCTCACCTGTTCCATCAAATTGTTCTATCCTGTCTGTCCATTCTTTTTATTATTAGTGAAATCAAATACGTGTACACATGACAGATCTGTCCTTTGCTCTCTATTTTCATATGGCAGATTACTAAACAGACTCAGCAGAACAAGCACAAGAAAGAAATAAGACCTGAGACAGAGCTCAGAACTTCTGGAAGCAAAAAAACAACCAAACAAACAAACCAAACCCAACAAGAATTTAAAAACTGAGTACTCTGAAGTACTTTCAGTAGGCTGGGGACACATTCACAGCCAACATATTGAATACACTGTGTTAAAAATATCTCTGTGATCAAAGCTGTATGGAGCAAATGTTGCCATTAACAGGAGCATTCCCAGTTCTCCAGTTAACAAGATATAGAGCTAGGAAGTCTTGAAGTTCACTCTGCTCCTGATGGCCACTAACATCACCTTGGTAAAATACATGGGAGGGAAGAGGTAGTGCATGCATGTACAAAAAAAATTTCAAAAGCTTCTGCATTTTCTTCACCCATGCTCCAATAAGCTTAGCAATCATCACACCGCTGCTGCAATGTCACCACATACAGTATTCCTCTTAAGCTTATTATTACACAGAAGGCAACAGCATTTGCAAAGAATTTCCTACAAGCTGTGACTGAGTTCAGATGGATTAGGCAGTGATCATCTCCTGACAGGCAGCTTATCTTCAGCTGCATACATTCTCTACATCAGATGACACAACGCATGCACTCCATATGAAATGCACCTGACAGAGTTCAAGCCAAACCACTGTGCCAACACAAAACAGTTAAACAGTTGAGTGGAGACCACGTAGTACACTAAGTTTTTATCTGCGAGTCCTTTTGACTGGGTGTATTTCAGATCATGTGGGTTTTCCAGATAAAATTGCAACCTTCCATCACAGGAGTCTAATCACCAATAACAAACAAACAAAAAATACCATAGTTGATTATATTCTTCCTACTAATTCTGTCCAAAGCAATAAAAAAAAAGAAAAAAAGACTCCATAACTGTGCAAAGAGGTTTTTAAAAATGTAACAAAAGCATATTTAGCATTTTTATTTCATTTCTTTAAAAGACGCTTTTCCTTTTGTTTATATCAGAAGAAAAACTTTAATAGCTTGGCTTATTTAATTATAAAATACTTAATAAAACAACAAAAGCATCCATGTTAAGATACACCTTACAGTAGAATTTACCAATCAATTAGAAATAAAAAAAAAGGAGTTAAAACTGTGTATTCTCCATATAAAGTATTTCTGATGGCATTGTTCAAATTTAGCTTTCTGAATTGAAATCAATAGAATACATACTGCAAGAGCCAAAAATATTTATTTAATAAAAAAATAAACATTTTACATACTGTGGAGACTATTTTCAAATATTTTACATGTACTCTTTTAGAATAGATAACCTCAACACCCATGGAGAAAGGTGTTTGTGGGATACAAAAACCCACCACAAACACCTGTTAGTATATAATACTAAACGACAAAATGGGATGGGAGTATATCTCCAAATATAAGATATTCAATTTTGCAGGAAAATTCTAGGCTGAAGAGTGATGTTAATGCTCTTTGTTACTGTGAAAAAATTGCTTTTGTTAATTAGCTCAACTTTATTTGAACTTGCTTAGTTTTTAATGCAACCTTTTTTTCCCCTCCCAAGAGCTTTACCATGATAACTTAAAAAAAGGAAAAGAAAAAATATCCTCTGGCTACTTCTTTAATTTTGAAGTGTTACAATTATATAAAAGTTACACTTTTGCTTAAATACTGACTGAATAAAAAATAGTTTTATTTCACTTTGTCATATATCACATTTTCAATGTATCTACCGAGCTCCTACTCGAAAAATAAATCAAGAACACAAGGAAAGCATAATTTATGAGTTGTCAAGCAACCTGATTTTAACACTTACTTTTGTGAAGATCTGAAAAAAGTCAATTGCAGGTGGCAATTGAGACTCATCCTGGATCTCAGTTTTCAAATACAGTTGCAGAGTCTGTGCAAGGTGCCTGAGGCCATCCTTCATTTCTTCACTTAAGAGTTCAATATCTTAAGGGGAAAGGAAAAAAAATACACCATGTCATAAACAGAACATTTCACCAACATTTTGAAAATGTCCAATGGCAGCCATACAGTCTAGACATTTCCAGTCCCCAAATTAATTTTGACAGAGGGCAATTTCGACAGAGGGCAGAAGTTTCTCATTTTTTGTGACAGGTACCTATCACCACACAGTAGAGTTTATCAGGTTGCTACTGCCAAATCATATGAATATGACAGCAAGTTAAAGACCAAAAGCCAATAAATAAAGCAAGCAGATGTGTAAGTAGATGTAAGACACATACAAAAATAAGGCATCTGGGTTTGCAACAATAACCATGTTAAAAATGTGCTTGAAACTTTATGCAACAGTTGTTATTCTTATTTTGTATTCTCCATAGATGAGTCAGAAACACTTTATGCTAGCAGATGAAACAGAAAACTATTTAGAGACAAAGGGATTTTTGTACACAGCAGCTGGTAAACAATGAATACAGAAGAACATTAAGTAAATATCACGCACCACTATCCATGTTTTACAGACAGAAATCCTGAAGCAGAAAGAATCACAGTGCTTTATTTTCTAATTAAGTGATTATGCATACATCAGGTGCCTGATAATATGGAAAGTGAAACTCTGCTGCTGCCCTGGTAAGTTCACCACCCAATTACCTGCTTCACATTTTCTTTTTCCTGACAGTTAGTACAATATAAATTAGATAGGTAGATCTATATGGAGAATGTGAAGGTGAACAGATTAAAGCACCAACCTATAACAAAAGGCAGAGATTTATTATGCATTACAAAGCAATTTTATGTCTGCATAATGGCAAAATGTTATTATATTATAAACATTTATCCTTAAGGTGAATAGAAATAACCTTTTACCAAGAAAGCTTCTTTCACGTACTTTAGATCCAAACTTGTGGGACTCTTGGAAGGACAATGCAGCATCTGTGTTCCTCTTTAAAGCTAACTCCTTAATCACTTACTTAAAAAGTAGCAGTCACTGGGTTTGGTGAAACAGGAGTCAGGTGTGTGTACTTGGTCCTCCATACCCTATCCCACCTGCCATCCCTCTGCTGGAAGGTAACGGCTGTTTTGTCAGCTGTAAATTGTTTATCATAGTTTCCACTTCACACACAAGTGAGCTGCTTTAACAACCTCCTGTGAACTACTACTGGCAGAGCATCAAATCCTGGCTTACTAAAATGGCAAGTACCAAAGCTTAGCTACCAGCCAGGAGACTTCCAGCTACAGTTGCATTCTAGTCTGGAGTGGGTATCCTTATCTGAAAACTCTTCAGTACTGTTTAGACCTTCTCTGGAGACACTGAGGGTCACTCTGCTTAGCTGAACAATGCAATTCTACCAGTACACTCCATTATGGCAAATGGACCCCTTCTCATGCCACACACCGTGTTGGAGAAACACTTGTTATCTACTGTATACTGTTTTCATTTCAGCATAAAGTAACACCTGCCAAGATCTGCTCCCATTCCAATAGTCAGTAATTGCAGCTGAAATGCTACCTACAAGCCATGCCTGGTATGACTCTGCAACGTGCTGAACAAGCAATGACTCCAGAGAAATCTAAGGGTGGTCTGTCCCTACCAGGGTTAGGGAAGGAGAGAACTGCTCTCCCAGAGCAATTATTTTCAACTCCTCACAGAAGTCAAACCAGTCAATACCAAGAATGCTGAAATATGCCCTTCCATATCTGGCACAAAGATGATTTAACCAAATTATTTGCCATTTTATAGCTGCCCACAGCACTACCCGTGTGCCTCTTAACAATGTGAATGTTTGAGGGTGATTTTGCAAGTGGGAAAGAATGTAAATATTAGACATCCGGATGTGTATGCTCTTCACATTGTAAAGAAAATCTCTGGTATAGAAAAGTTTAGTATCTATGAGGACTGCATCTTCAAGAAAAGCAGAAAATTTTTAGATGTCTGAAAAATCAAGTTGAAAAAAATGAAAAAATCATCAACAAGCACTTGCATTTGTCATATAATATATATGTAATATTTTTTCTTCAAATTTAATTATTCAAGACAACATGTGATTCATCTTAAACTACCTGACACACTTTGCAAAATGTATTATAACAAAGAGAGGAAGGCATGGTTTGTTTCACTATTAGCAATTAAAACGCCTCTAGAACGGAGAAGAGGAATTGTATAAAGAGCGTGTTATAAATGGACAGTGCAGCTTAGGACAGATGTCAACGTGAATACCAAAACCAACTGGAACTTCAGGGAGAACTGTCAGAGATGGGAGTAGAATGCAATTATCCACATTGGAATCTGTCCAGGACACCAGAGCTAATGATCCAGCAAAAAGTCCCATGGGATCCTTAATGGCAAATTATCAAGACCTGATTTTCACAGCACACAAAGGAGGCAAGGCCAAAAGCAAAATTACACTAACTTTTTGAATATTTTCATTTTTTGTTTTTTAAGAAACCTTTTTCAATTGTTTAAGAACCCCAGTGTGGGAGACAAAATGCTATAAAAGGCCTGTGGAAAGTTTTCTAAATAAGGCATGAGGATTTAACTATGCAACTCTGGTACTGATACAAGTAGAGTAGCAGAATATCTGCCCACAGTACAGCACACAAACTGTTTTCTATGCACTGAATCTAGGTAAGTAAAAACAAAGATGATTTCTGAGTTACTGTACCATAGGTAAGGATAGAATTGTCTTAAAATAGATGAGAACTAGAAAAGTAACAGTGCATACACCTACTTAGTCTGAGTTTCAGGGTACACAATAAACTTGAAGGAACTATATAGACGGGAAAATAATTTTATAAAGAGTAGAAGCCTCCACATGTTTTGTGGGGGTTTTATGTACTCCATATTTTATCAGGCAATTATTGAAAAAATGTGTAAGACTTTATATGCTTCTATTCCATTTATATGTCTCACACACTAAAAATCAACCCACCATATAAAGCAACGTTAAAAATTAATAGTGTAAAGCAGATCGAGACAGCATAGTGACGACAAGAATTTTCAAATATTTTGGACTTCTAGCTGGGGGAGGGGGAAAAAAGGGAAAAAAAGGAATATCAACTAGAGTTCTGTCATATTTCTGATTAGTGTTGAAATACTATCTCCTATTACAAAGACACTTCCTGAGAATTTTTTTGCTTCAGAAGATTACAGCCTGTATTTTTAGCTCATGTGATTCCTTTCAAAGAAATCTTTTCCCCTATATATACTTAGGCCTCGAATAAAAAGGCATTTCTGACCTTCCTGCAGATTTTAAGTATTGAAAGAAATAAACTGTGCAGCAAATGGGAAAAGTATTTTGAGATAACAGTAGCTTTTCAAGGATACAGAGACAGCAAAAAGCATCACAACTACTTCAAGCTGTCACACCAACCCAGAACATATTTGGACTACTTTAACTGTAAAACCATAGAGCCATCTATTCACTCTAAAAAAAAAAGAATCCAGGAAAACAACAAAAGTAAAAAATCAGCTAAAATCTTTATGTAAGATTATGTATAGGCCATTTTTATTGCACTCTGTTAAGTATCAACTTCGGTTAATGTCTAGGAGTCCTGAACACTTCATGCTGTGGAGTTAAGGAGATTACACAGGAATTGTTATTAAAACTCCCAGAGCAAATACAGATGGAACACTCTCATCTGCCTCCTCTTAAACTAACTGGCTATGGACCAGTCATTTCTTGATCACTGAGAGGACAGTCATCCCATCTGCATCACAGGCCATATCAGCATTTCCTTCAGAATGAAAATTTTAGTAGAAGCTTCTAGTCACTCTACAGATTTTTGTACCATTTATCTCCAGACAGCTTATCACACTACTCCCCTTTTCTCCAGTCAAGTCAAGGAAAGCTGAGATCATCTCCTGAAGGGTCCTGTGAAACCTCAGTTTGTATGGAATAATCAGTTACACAAAAATCCTTGCCTTCACTGGAGACAGCTGCTGTACAAGTGACCAATATTTAATTTCTGAAGGGAAAGGCTTCCCTTCAGTTCCTCCTGTGCCACTCTGCAACCAGACACTGGTACAATAAATATTTTTTCCTTGGACCTCAGCAGTGCCATGAAGCATAAAAGTCTGTAGACTTCATCATTTTAACTTCATTTGAAGCATCTGTTCTCCATAAACCTTCATTACATGATTTGAGAATATCCATTGCAGAAAATCACAATGTTTTAAGTAATGTAAATTTAATCCCTTTTAATTTGCTGCCTTATTGAGGTCTTTTGCCCTTGCAGTTTGGGAGAAGGCAGCAGAACGTCAGGATGTACAGAAGTAAAATATAATACTATGTATTGCAATTTTTATGTTTATGTGGGTTTTATTTCTAAGTATATCAATAGATCAAGCTGGTTTGTAACCAAAGCTTTGAAAAATACTAAAAAACATTGATGCAATCAAAATATTTACATAACTCTCCAGAAAATTGCTCTAAACAATACGCAACAAGGAACCAAGGATGTATTTCTTCTTTTTCCAGTCTTGAACATTTAAGATGCCAGAAAATCTGTAAAGAAGGTTTTCTATTTCAACTTTAGTGCTGCTGAGAGATTTTAATGAGCACCCTTTTCTACCTAAGCAGCTGACACTCATGAAACCACCAAAGTAATAACTGCACAATTTCATCTTGGTTTCTCCTTGAAAAGTCACATAGAAGAAAGTTGTGCAAATATGACTTGTAAATTTTAGATTTATTTCCTTTTTCTGGAAGTTATTTGCAAGCTTTATGCAATAGCATATAAGTATTAAGGTAAATATCAATGTAAAAATATATATCTTTTTAATATGTATGTAAAAATATTGACATTGCAGTAAGGCAGACATCGGGTCAATTAAAAACTGAGCAAGCAAGATGTGTGTTGTGAAATGAGAAATTAAAGCAAGAAAATCAGGTGGAAGTTTGGCTTGAAGAAGACATACATGTTTTTCCCGTGATCTTTGAAAAAACTGTTTTTCCTCACAAACATTTTCGCAATTTTTGTCTTTGATTCTGTTATTCTACACAGCAAACCCTCAGAAGGAAAGCTGCAAGAAAATCAGGCAGCCATCCCATAAAGCAGACCTTGGAAGTATTCCCTGAAATATGGCTGGCAATTACTTACTTGACTGAAGATCGGAAAAAGAGTACAGCCCCTCTGAAAGGCATGCTGATTGTCTGAGCTGTAGGGAAAACCAGATAATTAACACTTACATACCAGGCTTTATCTTGAAAACACTCTAAAATATTGATTATTGCACGTGATATGCCCATAAGATAATCAGGTAAGGTTAATAGCGTCAACATAAATCCAGTACTTTGCATAAATTATCCTAAAAAACCTAATTTTTTTTTGTAGTTGCTGTTGTAACACTTTCTACTAATTTTATTTTTTTAACACCTTGGCAGCTTACCTTCAGTAATTTACTTCAGCACTTCACAGTAAAATGGAAAGCAATTTATGATGTTTGCAGTTTCATGTGACTATAATTAATGCACAGTATGGCTAGGTACATATTTGCCCTCTAAAAACCATTACACACAAACTCTTCCCAACAATGTATGATGTGAAATCATATTTTATCACCTCAGTCCACAACAAATGCACACATTTTTATCCAAGACAGAGAGTATCATGGAAGGCTTAGCAAAAAAATGAGCAAATCCCTTTTGATTTACAAACCCACACAGTCATAAGCCGCTTAACCTAACAGAAAATTTAGTCCACATAAAGTAATCAAGCCGTGGGAATGTCAAACACCAGGACTTCGAAGAGACTTTAGAAAAGGAAAAAGTATTTGAGATTAAGAGAATCCAACATGGAAAGCATGGCCTTATGCCCTCTAAAGAAAGGGCAAACAGTGCTTCTGTCCTTACCACTCATTCAAATGAGGCTGGATGAGGTTCCCCATGAAGTTAATAGAAAAGCACCGATAACTTCAGTATTATTGAAGAAAAAAGTGTCCCCTTATGCTTTCCTTACAGGCAGGAATAAGTTTGGAATGCTACCACATAGTCACAGGAAAAGAAAGTCAATTAACAGGTTCTTTGAGCTTAATTATGTCCATTTTGGTATCTCTTGATCCTTTCAGCATTTCTGCAAATTAGTCAGTAATCTTGTAATGCAATATGCAGTCCAATTTTGTTCAGCAAAACAGTCACATCAGCCTTTTAGCTCTTAATCACATTAAAAATGTAGAGTGAGAAAGTATTTTTCTGAATCTGCTGCACTGAATTGATCTAAAAGAACTTCACTTACTAGTTTAAAAACAATCCTGCCAGCAAGTCTGACAGAGTCTGGAGGAAAATTCGGCTGAATGCTCTTAAGACATCTGCATTCCTGCTTGTGGTCCAGCCAAGCTTCTTTCTATTAGGATTTTTTAAAAAGGAAGAAAAAAAAGCATGTTATTTTACATGATACATATCCTATTATATATATATATACACACACACACATATATTTTATGTCTATAGATATTTATAGCTCTATATGCACACAAACATGCTCAAAGCTGGAAGTCAGCTCCAAAGTACCAGGCAGGGGACCTTCCACAGGTACTGATGTACACTGACCCTCCAGCACAGGCAGCCTTGCTGCAAATTGCAGAAGAAACAGCAGCACACACACTTTAGTAGCAAAATCTAAGAATGCAGCTAAAACATGAATGTTGTGGAAAACAACAGTCTGGGTTATCCACTCAAACCAAAGCCACCGTGCCATTTCCTTCTCAAATGTAACTAACTGTGTAACTGATATGATGGACACTGGAGCTACAGCAGTGCAGGTTCAGGACACAACACTATCACCATTATGCTAATTATGCTACCTCTGAATTCAACTCACAGAAAATCTAAAACAAATTAAAAAAAAAAAATTACCAAAATGGCATGAACTCAGAATAACCAAGGGCTTCTGAAGGTGACATTTTCTCATAGATATGAAGTAAAGGGGGAAAATTAACTGAGGAAAACAGCTTCTGTAAGGTAACTGCCACGGAGAAAATGATAAAATGTCTAATACAAAGAAACTACATGTTCAGCAATAAAAATATAAAATAAAAAAAAAGAGGAAATGGCAGAGATATGTGCAAGGGCATATCACACCTGTAGATGCTGACATGCTAGTTATAAAGATTCCAAAGGCAATCACACAATTTTCTTCTTAAGTTGCATATAAGGGAGAGAATTGTTTCAGGTAACTAAGTCTCAGCACCAGTAGCATTTATTCTATTTCATTCAGGATTTTTTTTCCCCCTGTGGCTTACACATAATAAATAAAATGGACTTTTTATTTCTTTCAGATACATGTGAGATTTGTGATTTCATTTCCTTTACACATAACTCTACAACAGGAAAAAATGACACCAAGAAGGCATTAATCCAAATACAGTTAGTGTCACATGCTGTCTGACAAATAAAAGTTAAGTATTTAGTGCTGAATAGAATTATCCTTGTCTAGAAGAAACAAGGTCATGCTTGTAAATGTCCAGACATCATTCTGTGTAATATAATTATATTGGCATTTTTATCCCACTTAAACTAAAAATGTTCCTTGGAGTAAGCCTTTATCTGTCAAATTTTTTCCTCTACATAAATATTGCACTGAGTTTTAAACATGCTAGAGGTGACATGAAGATGATTAATAGCTTACTCAACCAATAAAACCCTAATGAGATGAACTATGCTGTACCACACAGCATTATATGCCATGTTTCTTTGAGATGCATTCCCATGTGGTAAGAACAGTGCAAACACACACCTTCCATGAAATGGCACTTCGGCCAAAACTGATGCCAAAAAGAATTAGTTTGACTTCTCTGCAGAAGGAGCTAGAATGGGGACTGCCATTCGCTCCTTCCAAACTGGTCAGGAGAGAGGGGAAATTTCCATATGCATTAATCATAATGAAATTCAACAGTATTTCTTCTCAGTACCACTGCAACAATGATGCAAATTACAGAATATGAAACCATGAAGATTTGTGACCCTGAGAGATTTAATTTAAAAGTCAGTCTCTAACAGTACATATTGGTTGTGCTTTTGTTACTCCCACAGTTCTTCATGGAAGGGTTTTCTTAATTCTGTGTATCCTGGCTTTCTAGGTTTTTATATTCCAGATCCAGCATAAGAATAAATACTGCAATTGCAGAGGTATGGTCACCTGATGTGACCCTTCTTGTCCATGCCAGCAAAGCCATTTTGCAATAGATTTTATTTTCCCTATTACAAATGAACACTAACAGAAAGATGCAAGAAAGGCAAGTGATCAGTGCAGGGCAATACACAAGCCTCCTCACCCAGTCATTTGGGAAGAATATCCCTTCTTTTATCTCCTCACAAGCACTGTCTCTCATTCCAGCTCAGTGTATCCAAAGCGCAAATCCTCGGGCTTTACCCAGGTGAGAGGGGTCAGCGCCCACATGGCTTAGGAGACAGTGCAGCACATTAGCCACTTACTGGTGGCACATTCAGAGTCTGCCTGCCGAACCAGCACCACACAAACTCTTAATGCCTCACTGCGCAATCCTGGCACAGGATCACCTCCTACTGGCTCAGGGCATAGGCAAGAATACCACTTGCATATGCCTGCAAAGTCTTGCATATTTTTAGCTGAGTATTTTGCAAATGCACATTCATTCTGACACAGACATAATTACACCTGTCTTCCAACCATGCCTAAGCCTATGAAAGATCCTGAAGAAATGTTTATGGAGAAAAAGTTTCCCTTGTCTCTATGTACGATCCAAAAAATGGAATGCTTCCTGCAGATTAATGTGCTAATGAAAAGCTGCTGAATATTAGAGCTCATTAAGGGAAAAAAAAAAAAAGACTGGGATATTGAAGGTTTTGATTTGTTAGAAGGAAATAATCTGTAATTTACAAAGGCTTGTTCAATTTTTACAGAATGTCTTTTTTTATTAATTTAACAGAAGTGAAATGTCTTATTTCAATGTTGGATAATGTCATAGTCTGAATTCCACCTGAAATGACTCTCTCATTTATCAGGGATTATCATCTATATCACTGGTCCCCAGTCAAAGGGATGCACCTTATTTATAAACATTGCCCAAGGAGACCACAACATTATGAGGGTTATGAGGAGCAGTAGATGTGGTAACTGTACATTTGAAGAAACACTCAACCAACATTACACTGCTGGAAGGCAGACAGCCCTCTGAGATTAGGTATCAACAAGTAGGAAAGGGGCTACAACAGAGAAATGCCAAACAGGGGCAAAAGTCAATGGGGTCTGACTGAAAACAAAAAATTAAAAGCAAAAAGTCTATATATACACTCAATCCTGAAATCTGAATTTATTTGAAAAAGGTCGCCCTTAAGAATCTCTTGTGGTAAGTTCCAGTTCCTCATTTGTATTATTTTTTAAAGTTCATTAAAATGGTAGAAGTGAAATCAGCTTCCATCAACTGGCCTGAAAATTAATGGTAATTTTTGAAATTTGGAACAACTCACTGGTAATTTTCAATACTGACATTATGAAGATTTGTAAAAATAGGATATTCTGATTTCTAAATAACTTCTTTTCAGGACTCCTGTTTCTGCATACATATCCCCTTAAAGGACAAATTATTCTCACAGCAAGTCCCAAAAAGATAAACATTTCAAAAGACTATTTCTTCTCTTTAAGGTTAGCCTGAAGAAAACTTTTTTGTGCCACCTGACATTTTAAAGCAAATGAAGATGCTTACAAGATATTTGCAAGTGGCTCTTTTTGGTACATCCTAACATAGAAATCTCCTGCTGCCTTTACTTTGAAGTTTCCTCCACAAAGTCCACCTTTATCCTAAACCTAGTTCAGCTACTGAGATTAACCTTTTTCTTTAAGCCAGATTTTTAGATTAATTCTGATTTCATTTAATGTATTAACCACAAAACTCCAAAAAACTAACAGATTTTAAGCCTAAGTGTTTTGAGTTGCAGTATTCATTTAACACACATCAAAAAATAATCAGATCATTCTGCAGCTAAGTGGAAACTGTAAATCCAACTGCATAATTTGCACCTCAAAATTATCTGTATTTATAACACTAAAATAGTCCTGTTCTGCCAATATTCCCTTTTTTAAATGTGCAAACTGCAGTTTCATTCCATACCTTGCTATTTATTTGTTGATCAATTAGTTCAATTAGAAGTGTGCATATTAAAGAATTGCACTAAAGCTATATAGGCCAAGTAGGGCACAAAGTATTTGGTTGAACTTTGCCAACAGCTCCTGTAAAACCTGAGTTGCATGATAGTTTAACTACCTTATTAGAATAAATAGGAAATGAAGGACAGGTTTTAAGAGCAAAGAGATCTGGCTGGTCTCAGTTTTATCTGGACCATCTGTCCTGAGTCATCAATCCAAAGAAATTCACTGTTTTGACTGAAAAAATAACTTTTTTTTCTATTATTCTCAATTGCTACCTAATATCACAGGATATTCTATAACATTCAATAATAATTTACATATATTAACAGTTCAAGACAGTATGTAACTAAAAATACATAGCATTTTAAGTGCAGATTACTTTTTTAAACCTGTCTCACTGAAATCAGTATCTACCACAGTGGATGGCTTCAGGCTCACAAACCCCAGAGCATAACACACAGATACCCAAGGTGGCTTCAGGCTGTCCTTTATGAATCCTTGAAGCACATTCACAGAGTTTTGCTCCCCAGCGAGGGAGCCCCATTTCTTACATTCATTGCCTCTACACCTAAGGTGGAACAGGTTATTGTATTACACCTTGCAGATTTGCTTGTGCAGGTCAGTGCCAGCACAGTCTCATTTCACATTAGAGACCTGGCCATAGAAGCTTTATCCATGACTCTCCTGGAAGATATTTATCTTGTAAATACTCTGGTCTTTTATATTCTTTACTACCATATTTTCCTTATGATCTCCCATAATCACAGAATCATAAAATCAGTGGGGTTGGTAAAGATCTCCAGGATCATCAAGTCCAACCCCTGGTACAACTCCAGTCCATTTACCAGACCATGGCACTCAGTGCCACGTCCAATCACAGTTTAAAAACCTCCAGGGAAGGTAATAAATCTACCTGTGGCATTATTATTATTGATGCTACAGTAAGTACCTAATGTACATTGCACACATGTGCCATACAATGGATCAAAATGACATGTCTTCTTCCTTTCCCTTTCCATATGTTTTTCTCCCAAAAGGAGGGGTTTCTGGCATGTTGAGAATACTACAGATTGTCCTAAGGCATAATCATTTATAGAAGCACATGATACATGAAAAGGTCAGTCCTGAGAAGAAAGACTTGGGGTGTTGGTTGACAAGATGCTAAACGCGACACAGCAACACAGAATTGCAGCCCAAAAAGCCAACTGTATCCTGGGCTGCATCCGAAGCAGCGTGGCCAGCAGGTTGAGGGAGGGAATTCTCCCCCTTTACTCTGCTCTTTATGGGCAGCCCCGTGGTGTAATGGAGAGCACCCTGGACTCTGAATCCCAAAGACCTGAGTTCGAGTCTCAGTGAGGACCGTCCCCAGGCAGTTCAATGCCTCCCTGCCATCCCATCCCGTCACATCTCGGATGCTCAGCAGGGTCAGCCCCGGTTAGTACCGGGTGCTGGGACAGTCCCGAGGACTTCACTGTCACTGTCCAAGCTCGCTCGGCCGTGGCAAATGGACCTTAGGACTTAATCAGTGGGGCCAGTTCTGTGCACGCTGTGCCTCACCTAAAAAATCCACTGCACAGGCTGGAAGGGCACAGCCACGTGGGGAGAGCCCTGCCCAAATCTGCATTCGTGAAGTCTGGCCATACATACATACATACATACATACATACTCTGCTGTTGTGAGACCATACCTGGAGTACTGCATCAAGCTCTGGGGTTCCCAGCATAAGAAGGTCGAATGTTTCAATTTAGCTTTTGTCTATTGCACTGATTATAATCTTATAACCATAAAAATATTCAAATAAAACAAGGCAGCATATTAATACATCCTGTCCAAACTGCACTGTGGAGGTATGACAACCTGCAAAATGCACAGGGACCTTGTAAATAAAGTGTTCAAATGCCTGTTTTCTTAAACCCTTTATAGCTGTTATTTTTCATCTTACCTGACAAGATTTACCACAGTATTTGGCAACCTTGCACTGAGAGCATCTGTGCAGACGTTCATTCCTGTTCAAGAAAAAAAAAAGGTCATAAATACAAATGGGGTTTTGTATTTCTCCTTCTTAGCAATTTTTAAATATTCCAATGAATATTCAATTTCAATTTTTAAATATTCCAATGAAAGAAAAATCCCTGAAAAACATGAAGAGTCTAAAATGTACTGTTACATAAGAAGAAATTGTATACAGTTGTGTTCAAAGCTATACTCACAATCCTTTACTTATGTCACTCAGCACCTCTGGGGTCACTTTGGATCAACAGTAAAGTTACCAAATGTGCTTTTTTCATATAGCTATAACTCTGAGGAGCTTGATTTTGTAGATAACATCATAATTAGAGCCATGCAATACAGCTAGCTAATTTGTTTACTATCCAAGTCTTGTCTTAAGCAAGAAAGTGTTGCTACCTATCTTAAAGATGACCTTGCTGTGAACCTGCAGTTGTGACATCAAATTTTATCTTTATAATACTCTGAAGCTGACATGTCAGCAGAAATTTCTGTTCTAAGAAAATGCTTCTGATCAGTGAACAGTGAGAACAAAATAAAAATTCATGGGGGGGGGATAAAAATACAATGAAAACTAGAATTACCAGACCTATACATCCCAATATAAAGGTTAAAAGCAACTTCTGACTGCAGTAATGCTTTCTGATGGTGTCTTAACTTACAGTTATATGAGCTAAGAAAATGTCACTGAAGTTCTGTAAATTTTTAGAGAGTAAGTAAGCATTAAATGTGAAAGCACACACAGAGCAAATCTTGCACCTCAAATACATAAGTTCAAGTAAAGACATTTACTTCAGATGAGTAGAAACAAGACAGCTTTTGAGGCTTCTCTCCCCTCTTATTTTTTTTTTAGAAGATACTGAACATGATACATTATTCTGGTAACACTGCAAAGCGTTTGTTTTGATTTCCTAACATGCAAGGTTACTTACATGTATTAGCTTCCACCAGGCTGGAAAAACTGTATATGGTTTTTGCCATTGCTAAAACTGGAGGCAGGAGATTTACATGATAGACACAATAACTATCTGGAATGTTATGGACAGCACAACCCTTACTATTTCCCCTCAGACTTCCTCCTGGCCACCCCTCCAACCTCAGTGAAGCGCAGTATCTCACTGGGTGCCACCATTACACTATGAGCTGCACACAGCTGAACACAGCTCACTTACACCCAAGAACCTGTCACCATGAGCTACTTCTCAGTATCCCCTTCTCCATCCTTCTACAAAGCAAGGAGAGTGGCGTCAGTCCTGCCACTGTCCCCCTCTAAAGGCGATTTTAGTAATGCAATCTTTGCATTGCTGCGGTGTTTCACATTTAGCTGCCTTATCTTACTATATAGATGAATTCAGTTTTCCAATTTAATTGAGAGACAACTATTTAACACAGCCCATTTCAAACTGAAGGGGCAAGTTTAAATGAGCACATGAAGGACCTTTCTCTGCAAGAGCCCTGTGTCTGCATATTGTTACCAGGTGTACTTTCTTCACGTGCACTCCCAACTGATGCGACTAAAAGGTGGTGTAATTCACAGTCTCTGCTGTCACTGAGAGAAAACTCCACTGCTGTTGTCAGCAATCTAGAGGCTGAATACCATTCACTCAGATTCCCAGCTCAGCTGCTTTACAACATGACCTTTATTCCTTCTTTTACTTAAACTGCTCAGTTGTTCCCAAACTTTAATTTCTATGGGTGACTTCAGGAAGGTAGAACACTATCCAAAGGCCACATCCAAAACAGCACCAATGTGCCCACAAACTTCAGTATAGAACCTCTGGATAAACAACACAGCCCACTTACTTCAACTGTGACACCAAAACTATCAAAAGTAGGGGCAGAACACCAGAAATACCACAGTGTCCTCTAGCACAAACCAACCTCTCCTTTTCCTCAAGTCTCACAAGTGAGGAAGGTATTTCAATGATATATCAAAGTTTTGCTGTGTTTGAATTATTAAAAATAAAAGTTTATGCACAATCTTAGGACTCTTACAAGCATTAAACAGTTTAGGAGCTAGGAGTTTAGAAAGCTGCATTGGTCAAAGATTGAGAAGATCATTACCAACAGATCATCACAATCAAGCAACAATCTTTTCATTTGTACTGCATAAAAACCCCATTTTGGTTGCACAGTATTTTTTAGGCATTCATACTAATTACCAGAAGAAAAGGAATTTGTAAATATTTCAGATAAAAGTACATGTTTCGCTAGTTTGTTCTTTACCTTCCCACTTGCAAAGCTGGCCCTGGAGACTGAAAAAAACAAGCAACTGTTGAATTTCTATAAACAGAATCTAAAATTTTGTTCATACGTAATAAGTTTTTGACTCTAAGGTGCAATGCCTGAGGATGACTCAGAAACAAGTGTGAAATTTTCATTTTGTCAGCTGGGGAGAGCTGCTTCATTTTCAAGGTTGAGCAATGACACTACTTTATGATAGAGGAGTGAATATTTCTCAATTTAGATTAGAAGCTCATGTCAGAGTAATTTTGGGAAGAAATACACTTCAGTAAGATAATTACTGTAGCCAAAAAAATCCAAACAAAACAAAAAAAACAAGCAAAACAAACCATCAACCAAACAAAAACAGGGAAAAAATTTCTGCAAAAGAGAAATGCTATTTGGATCTGCTCATTGCTTTAGATATGAGAAGCAGTCCAGGATGAATAAATGCTCGTAAACTATGCAGATAAATTCTTTCACCCTAAGACAAGTTCTGACCCAACTTTCAATCTTTCAGTACTACGGAGCACTTCATATCAAGGATTCATATTCACATTTAACATGATACATTAACATTTTTCTGCAGCTAGACCTTTCAAATTGAAAGACTTTCAAAACTGAGGCACTACAGGAATTTTGAATTGTTTAGCTATCGTTTTTTTACCTTCAGAGTCTGCCAGTGAACCATTCACAACATTGCAGTCAACGTTACCAATAAAAATCTGCCTACCAACCCAGAACAAATAAAGACAGCCAAGCACCTAGAACTTTGGTTTGCTGTTCAGCTCCCCATATGCAGAGCTGCAGTGCTCAAGATGGTCCCTCTGCAGTGCATCCCTGTTGCCTTTTACAAGTCTGTTTTACCTGGCTGTACAGTGTCCCAGGGAAGTCACCAAGGAGCTTTTGGCCTCTCTGTTTCTAGATACCTCCTCTGTATTCAATATTCTACACCCATGCCAGTGGCCTCTATAAACTTCTCTTTATCATCATATAGTACTATTTGAATGACTAAGTGCTCGCTCTACTGCAGAATGACTGAGCAAAACCATTTTAAAGGCAGATTTTTTTTTGTTCTAAACATTACTCATCAAAACACAGTAATGAGTTCAGAGTTCGATAACAGAGACTGTGCAGTTTTAGTCCCATGCATATTAAAGTACCAAAAACATCTCAGCAGCAATGGGTAAAACACAGATTTCCAAGGCAGAGTAATTTTAACTTTCCAGAGCCTGAATTTACACTGTTACAACTGTTGGAGCAGTCTCAACTACAGTTTTCACATTCTTCCATCAGAAGGCAAGAGCCCAAAACCTCAATATACTGCAAGCATACTTTGCCTTGGGATATCTCTTGGCATTTTTCCAAGAGATGCCAGGACTTACTGCAATCATTGGTGTTAAGTCACCAACACATATTCAATCTTTCTTTTTTAAAACAATTAGTTGCCACAAAGCACCAAACTGTTTCAGCAACCATGGAAGATTCAACATTTTACAGGATTATTCCCTTTGTATACTTTGTCCCTAAGGGTTAATGACACTGCAGTAACAAACACATACAAACAAAAATCTAAGGATCATCATTCAAAGCTTAAATTTTTGTCAAACTGACACTATGTAATTTGAATAAGGTAACTCCTTCCTGGTGCTGTATAATGAATGAAATACCCATTCATCTTTGTGGTTTCTTTGAATACAAGCAGACGCAGAATGCCTGCCAGAGAGCTGAATAGTAAAGCTACTAATGAAATCATTGCTTTCCCTTTCAATCCTTCTTTCCCCTCCTGGACTAAAAATATTCCTTTGGATTTATAACATCTATGAATCTTGCTATACGACATTTTAAATGTAAAACAGCATCATCTAAAACATCAGTTCTTAAAGTCTTTATATTTAGATTCATGTACTCATACATAGCAGATCTGTGCATATTAGAACATTTTGAGAATGGAGACAATTTTCCTAGTTTATTCCCGTCCTTCTCAATATTTTATTGATGTCTCAGGCTTTATTAAAAGAATTTTAAAGTCACTGTTAAATACTTCCATGCATTTCTTATTACCTGTAAACTTCATCTGGAGATAGTATCAGGTTCCTCACAAGGTATCTACTGCATCTCACCTAATGTGATTAATTTCATGGATAAAAAAATGCACAAAATTTCATCTAATACTTTAATATCTGAAAAAGTTTCTGCTGCAATAAAAAAGGAAAGAAAGATGCAGCAATTGAAAATAAATCTTTAATTTTCCAACACAGTGTAAACAAAAAGCACAAGTGAGGATCTTAGCCTGTGTTAAAAAATAAAAACGAAACCACCAACAAAAACAAAAACCAAAACTCGAACTAATAAAGTAAGCAAGAGTTGGCAGTTATCCTCTAGTGTGGTGTTACAGTCAGGTTAGAATAGCATTATGGTCAGGGTAAGAATCTGCACCCTCTGGAATTTGGGTATTAGTAAATCTTTTCATCATTATTGTCTACAAACACCAATCACAGAATTAGCTCTCACAATATGTACCAAGAAGGCAAAAACCAAATGTGAAGGTAGAGATGGGTAGAGGAATTCTCAAGGGATTGATATGAATAGAAGACAAAAAACCCCTAGGAGACAGGGAAAAAACTACTTAAGGCAGCTCAACTGAAAGTGCCCCAGTTTTTTAACATACCTTCAAAATTTTTTTTAAAATTCCAAGTCTGAATCACAGAATGAAGAGGTTGACAAGGGCTGGCCTGGAGCACCAGGTCCTATCACACCCCCACCTGCACTCTCACAACTTAAAAAATACGTGCCCTTTTAAAAACATCACTAAATACTTCTGCTTGCTAGGAAGTAGCCTAATATATTTTAAAATACCACAACAAAAGCCAACCAAGTACAATTAGACTACTTAATTTATAATGGAAATGCATCTACACTTCTCTGCTGATTGCAGGCACTTGACTTTCAGCTCTACTCACAAGGTAAGTGTCAGATATAACAGTACATTTGATTACCAGACTGCATTCAACACTCCTTTCTATGCAGTTTATTCACACTTCTCTTTCCACTTCTTGCAAGAAAAAAGGAATATATCACACAAATCTCCTACTGCCTTTTTGCTGATATTGTTTTTCAGCTAATAATCCAGTCCTATGATACACATAACAAAAGAGCAACTCTTTCAGCTGCATGTCATGTTGCACTAATTTCCTGAACAAATTCTTAGACCATTGCAATTCAGTCAAACCTGTCAAGTGCATAAAGTCTACTTGGATTTTTTCAAGTATGTGCATTTCAGACCTGTCACAAAATGAAGGCAATCAATACCTGCAATAAGCAAACAAGTCATTTATCGTTTTAACAAATATACTTCTATCTTCTAATAATAAAAGTTGTGAGTAGCAAAGAGCCATTTTACATTTGGTAGATTTTGGAGCGGAGGAGTTATGTTCAATGCAGTTACAGTTTTCTTTCCTTGTGTCTCTCCTAGCAGAAGAATAATGTGATGCAGTGACACAGCTGCTCACCAGCTGTCACCCCACAGCTGACCCACATGTGCACCAGGCTCTGTGGAGGAGATGGCTCTGTGGACAAGGGTGAACAGTGCTGAGGGCCAGGCAGCAACAACCCCAGGGCATATTTCCCTGCAACATCCCAAATCCAAGCCCTTGGCAAGCAACAACTCTGTGGCCAGATAGCCATGCCCACAGAAGGGGCTCCCAGCCCCCCTGGTGCCCTGGGTGCTGACTTGGGGCAGCTTGGCAGGCTCATCCTTCCCCCCTTCTCCTTTGCCAGGGCTCTGGACCTGCAATTACAGATGAGTTGGCAGAGGAGAATCCACCTCCTACAAGCCCCAAGACCTCTGAAATAAGGCTGCTGGTTTTTTCTGCCCTAAGTTTATCCTGTACACCACTCTTGGGTCCCACGCTGGATCTGGCAAACAGAAGCACACCAGGTAAGAAGTCTTTAAATTCTGTGTTCCTAAAAGTCATGCAAAAATCTCACATATTCTCCACTTGCATGCTTGTGTTAAGTACATGAATTAATCCTTTTTAACCTAACAGCAGCACTGGGAAGAAGTAGCTTTCTGGGAGTTAGTAAGAATGACAAAAAATTAGAGTTAAAAGATAGCAGCTACAGCTAACCATTAATGATCAGAGTCACTTATTAAGTGAGAATTAAAACCTTCTATATAAGGAAAACACACTTACATCATTTCCAAAGATAATGATCATCTACTTCATACACAACAATGATATTGCACTGTCCAGGTTTAAAAAAAAAAAAAGAAAGAAAGAAATCATGAATAACCAAAGCACCTACCCTGTGCTGACAGTTTAGTCAAGGCAATTTGACTCCAAAGCACACTACCTACTAACAGAAACAAAAATTCAGGCATTAAGGATGACTTCCTGTAAGTTAAATCTTGGCTTCTGAAGTCTTACATGTCATCCTGGAAGCCCAGATTTGCTTTTCCGTAATTCTTGTTACACCCAGCCATATATTTAACACCCCGAAACATTTTGCATACATTCTACAAAGAAAAAAATCAGATTTCAAATAGATGAGGAGAGAGATGATCCTTCTGCTTAGAATTGATATCAGTTCTGTTCAGATCTTACAAATATTTTTGACATATATATTGTCCCTATTTGGCTTTAAAATATACACTCAACAGGTGTATGGATCATACGACTTTAGCTGACAAGAGGTTCTGGATCTTACTTTTTCCCTATTTTTGTGTGTTAGGTGTATTTCCTATCATTCTTTTCTGCATCTTGATTTTTCTTCTGAAGAATACCTGGTCTGCAAATTGTGAAAAACATTTTCTAAATAAAAACCTGTAAGGGTCTACAGTCATTTCTTCATTGCAGTATGATCCTTTCTGACAATTTATATTGGTATTTTATCTTTTTCTGCTTTTGGAGGTTGCATAAGACAAAGGCTGAAAAAACAACAAAAAGGCATCCAAGAGGTAGATTTTCATTTACTTCCATGTAGAAACCAGTCTTTGAGTTTACATAGTGATTGAAGTATTGCTAAGTTCTAATAAGAAAGTGTTTATTTTTCAAAAATGTCTTTGCACTATTTTGAAAGAGATTGACTTTTTTTAAATATCCAGCGCTCACAGAAATGGTGCAAGATTTCTTGCTGAAACTGAAATGTTATCTAGAGACACAAAGAGATGATGCTTTTTAACATGGTTAAACTGAAGGGAAAAAATCCCTGTGGGGGTGACAGTGAGTGCATCCCTTAAGAAAAGCTGTTTGGAGTTCTACCTTAAAGAGGACAGAGCTACATGGAGTGTGTGTGGCTTGTGATCAATGACAGGCTGTGGTGTATGTAAGGTGAATTGGTTAACCAATTATGGGGTAGCATGATGGATGTGAGAGTGCATAAAAGGTGTGGATATTACTGTGTGAGAGAGAGATCTAGATCTACTAGGATGTGAGATGATGTCATAGGAACTTCTAGGAACTATCTACTTCTACTATGAGCTATGAGAACTGTCTGTTAATCTATCTGGAATAAACTCTCAAAGTTGTGAGCTTTCTGATCAAGCCTTCTGATGTCTGTTGTGCCTGAGCTCTTCTGACCATCAGTCCAGCGCCCGAGCTCGGTACAGGGGGCTCCCCCTATAAACCCCACACTGGTTTTCTCAAAATAGAGCCAAGAGAAACATAGAATTTATTTTGATACAACCAAGAATAGAAATATACACCCATCTACTAAGCTGGTAAATAATGAAAAGCTTCAGATGCAGTGCTTTTCAATAAAATTAGTATAGGAAATTATAAGAAATACCTAAAAATATGGCCCTCAAACAGGCATGAAATTTAATCTTACCTTTGAATTCTATTTCTCATCCTAACCTAATGCAAGGAAATACAAGAAAATAGCTCTACTGAAAACCAAAAGGTGATTTACCTCGGAAATAATTTCAGTAGTACAAGGTCCTTTAACTTGTTCAGGAGAAGCACTCTGAATCTCCCAAAACAGTAAGGGGTTTCTGTTATAGACCAACTAGCTTTGGAAAAAAATACCTTTTTCATTTATATATGTGTACATATGTACACACACGGTACATGTACAAACACACACAGACACGACACTTTATCAACATGCCTGATGAATAAAACAAGTACCATCACCACTGAAATCAATGGTTGTGCTAAAACACTGCCATTATCCCCCCAGCAAAACTCACAGCTGTCCCCCACAGAGAGCACTGAAGCAGAAACACAGCAGAAGTTTGCTCCGAGAACATCAGGTAACTACTACAAATTGTCTTCAGCATCTACTTGCCCTGCAAAGCTACTTTGACACCATTTCCCTCAAATCAAGGCCATCTCCAGTGTTTCCTGCAGTGGGCACACCAACACGCCGCCAGCAATTTCAGGCTTAAACAGATTATTTTCAGGGACACAGTACATTCATTCCACCTTGGGATTTTAATCAAAAAAGAAAGCCAAATACTGAGGAAGACCAGATTATACTCCACAATATGAAAAGGTCATATCTGTAGCTCAGAAACCAGTACAAAAAAAAAAGCTACATGCAATATTTTTTAAATGCTTGTTTCTGGAACATCTGGTTAAAATCCAGTAAAGTATAACAAAACATCCCATCTTTCATTTTTCCCTATAAAAATGATAAATTTGTTCATTAATCTGCTCTATATCCAAGTAATTTTTTCTTCAACCCATAGGTCAACATTCTACCAAAACAAAGCTGTTACTCTAAAATACCATACTGATGTAAATATTTACATCCTGCCAGTGTTACCTCCTGGATGAAATGAGTGTATGACTTCCAATGAAATACAAGACCCTCTGACCCTCTCAGAAAAAAATAATTTCATGAGCTTTTTGCTTTCTTAGTTCCTTCCCTTCTTGACCACATTCATATTCTTAGCATGCATATTTTTTAGAGGTCCTGCAATGCCTATTGACTTGCTTTTCTTTTTTTCCAAATATGAACATCTACACCCAAAAGTCTTTTTATTCCCTATGGAACACATTTGAACAGTGATGAACAAAAGTATTTCAGACAACAAACTTGGACAGAATAATAGAGGCAGCCTCAAAATGAATTCCAGTGCATTTTCCCTGCAGATTTAGAGGTGGGAAGTGAACTCCTCATTTTTAACCTTAGCCCTTATGGTCAGATCACACCCAAGTTAATGCAGGTGACTGTAACAGGGTAGTCAGTTATGCTTACTTAGAAGATGAAGAACCTACAAAACTAGAAAACAAGAGAAAAAAACCAGGAAAAATGTGTTTCTGTCAAACGGCAGAAAGGGCTGATGACATAGAGAAACAGATTCACGCATATTCTGGCACAGGACCCAGAGAAACAGCTTATTTCCCCCTGGCTCAGGTGTAATCTGATATTGTGAGGTCTTGACAAGAACACTTCAGATATCTCGCATGAACTGAATGCTCATAAAATCCCGCCAGAGACTTTTGTATTGGATGAATGTGAAAATGTTCTTGGCATGGGTAACTCTGCTTCCTGCCTCCATCCAGCCCTCCAGAGAAGGATGGTTTTCTGCTGTAATTGTTGCTCTTGGGATACACTCTAAATGCACATAAGTTTCACTTAGACAAAAGCATTTCTGATATCGAGTCTAATCTTCACCTCTTAGAAATGCAGACTGTTCCTGACAGTACCACTGTTTGATCTCCTAAACTATTCTACACAACTGTGAGACACTGGGGAATCTTGAAGGAAGAAGGCTTTTAGCAAATCTATAAACACGTGTAACAAATTTACAAATAGCTGCCTTACCAGTTCTCTCTCAGTCTAATTGGATGGACAGCCTTTGAAATTACCCTTAACAGACACATTCCAACACATTTCTCTTCAAATCTCCTGTATTTCATCAGTTCTTATCCTGTCATTTCATTATCTCCAGCCTTGCAGGCATTTTAATTTGCTTGTCACTGTTCATATTTTTTCCATAGTTTTCTCTGTGTTTCAACACCTTTCCTGTTCCAGAATGTCTTTCCCCTTTTCTAGATTACAACAGCATTGTTTTTTATCTCCAAGTAGTCTTTCTTTTTCCCCCATCAGGCCCAAATAATTTTTCACTTCACACTCCTTCCAGCAATTTTCATTTCACATCAGGGTGGCACTTTCAACCACTGATTGAAAACATTTTACGAAGTTTCTTCCTATCAAGTGCTTAAATAAAATCTGTTATGTCACATCTCTCACTTCTTTCTCCAACAGATTCTGGATGCCAATACAGAGGAGGGATGTCTTCCCTTCTGTCTCCTTGCTTTTCATTTCACCGAAAGATGGATTTTGTGTGTCCCATGCTAAAGCTTCATTTTGGAGATTTCACCAAGAATGAAGATATTTCATACCAGCATAGGAACAGAACCACTACATAGAAGTTATTCAGAAAATGCAGAATATATGCATATATACATATATAATATTTCCTATTGACTCCTATAAGGCAGTTAAAATTGTTATTTTCATTTCAGCTGCTTTGCCCCATCAATAATGGAAAGTGAGATCTTCAAGCAGGACTAAGCATATAATACTAAAAGTTGAAGTCTTAGAACTGCCCTAAAAGTCCATTTCTAATGCCAGACTGCCTGAAAGAAATGTCAATATTAAAAAAAGCAGTCACTAAACTTTTCACAACTCAAAGCATGATGTCCTTAATGATTCACTGGAGCCATCTTGTTCTCAAAGATCTTTGTAAGGCTTTTCTGTGCTTCAATTAACCTGTTTGTACTGAAACTCCTGCAAACGACCCCACACTCAGCTCAGGCTCAGTGGGCAGAGCACCCGCAGGAAGGCATGGGCAGAGCAGGGTGCTGCCCAGGAAGGCAGCCAGCACCTAGGCACCCCAGGGAGCAAAGGGCCATGCCCCTGCACAGCTGGCAGAGCACCACCCAACAGCGGAAAGCAAACAAGGGTGTGTGAGCCAATAAGCTGTCCATCACTCTGTGTCAGTGTAGACACAAGTTGCTTTCAAGGACTCTGCCAAATATGCCACTGTAACAGGCATGGAAATATCAAGGCTGAAGTGTGTGGTGGAATTTGTTCATCTCTTGCTTGCTTTCTCCCACGCTTCGCTGGTGTTAATGCCCCTACAGAAGCAGAACAAGGACCCAAAGCCATTTCTTGCTCAATATTCTATATTTAAGGGAGTCACAGACATGGTGAAGCTGGCCAAGGTGCTGTGACTACTGATCTGAAAAAGTCTCTGCAGGACTGGAGCCTTCCCACTCCAAAATAAACAGCCAAGGGAAGTCATAAATCAGTTCCACATCACTAACACTTACTCTCTGTACTCTGGTGACATCCGATGGCTAAAAGCATAATAGATGTTTCTTCAGTTTCAAAGAACAGTTATCCAAGTTCCTCTTTTCCCATTTTTAGTAGGGAGGCAAAAAAAAAAAGTCAAAAGAAGTGCCTCTAACTATAGTGACACCTCTATATTTTCAGATAGAAAGGTAATTATAATTTAACAGCTCAGAGAACTAGCTTTAATTAACCTCAGACCACTTCCCACACCTCCTACATACTGATTAGTGAGTAAGCAAAACATATACACCCTTCAAGGTTTTCAAACTTGTCCATTTCCAGCAGAAACATCTTTTTAAAGAAATTGGCACAATTCAGAAGTGTATTTTGAGACCCCCATGTCATCACTAGCTTCAGAACAAGGTCTCCTGCTGAAGAATTAACAGTTTGACCAGAAAGGCATCTAAGCCTAGGAATAATCCTGAAAATTTCCATAGCACTGACTGACATGCTTGAAGATATGCACATGCTTAGGCATACCTTCAAATGGAAGCCCTCTCTCACACACTGGTTCTTAGTATTGCTACATTTCTAACTATAGTCAGTACCTTCATTAAAGATATTTATTCAAACTTAAGGAAGTGCCCAAATAATTTAGTGTCTCTGAGAAACTACTCCTTATTTCAGACAGGAAGCACAGATAATCTGAGCAAAAAAAAAATTTTGCATACATTCTTGTGGAACTGTAAAAATGGAGATACAACTTGAACTACTATGGTTCAATCTTAAATTTTAAAAAAAATCCCATGTATTAAGTGAAACCGTCTCCATTTCTAGCTCAGTTTCTCAGGCAATATAATAATGATGTTGCATTAACATGACAATTAACCAAGTGTATATTTTAATAAAGAAATGGATTTCTTAATTAAATCGTGGTAATTTCAAATACAGTGTGCTTCCCCACACTTAGGTACAGGTTCTCATGTTTCTCTTACAGCATTGCATAGCAAATGCTAAAAGAAGAAGAACTGCCAAGCCATAAAATCTGTCATGAGATAAGAGTTTGTCATCTACCTTCCTGCTGATTTGTTCCAATCACAATACATCAGTTCACACATTTCCATTTCAAAAATTGCCACTGATAGTAAAGAAGCTCCACTGAGGTACAGACACAGCAAGGAGGGTTAAACTTACAAGGAGAATCACAAATTTATATGGAATGGTCATGGATTTTGCACAATCATCTAGTTAAAATTGTTTTTTATGTTCCAGAAAATATTATTTTTACATCACTATAAGTCTTGAGTTAAATCTCATTTTCTTCATGGCCAGGAAACATGAGCCTTTAATCATCATACCACAGCTTTAGTGATGGGTCATGAGTGAAATCAGATTATTTGTTTCAGTTCAACAACCATGGACTGAGACTTCGCAGAGCACAGTACAAGAAAATGAGAAATATATTATTCTTTATTTGCAAAGGAAGAAAGTGAAGGTTTATTGTGATAGGCAATTGCTGGGAGACAGCTAGAGTTTTTGTTAATGTATGTCAGTGATTACATGGCTTATAGATATCAGTAAAAGTTAAATAATCAACAGCAACGAATGCTCTGCTTTGCAGAGTAGAAGAAATACTTACAGTACATGTTTGAGAAACATGAGCCTCTGGTAATTTCTGAAGTCAACCATGCCTCAAATCAGTGAGCTGAACAAGCTTTTGGGAAGAAACGATCCATCACAATCACACTGTTCTACGAAACCTTCACTTTCATCAAGATTTCAAAATAAAAAGATCTTTTCACATGTGTGCATATACACATATACAATCTTATCCATATATATATACAACTTCTATTGTCATTTTATTCCTATTCAGAATTTTTCATCTCATATTTGCTATTTCCTCCTATGTCTCCTGAAAACATTATACTTTAATTCATCACCTTTCCTGAATATCAACAACCATTCCTGCAGTAACATAATGAAACTCAGAAGAAATTCATCACCACCTTGGGCATCTGCCCCCTTTGACAGCCCTGTTGGTACACACAGGTGGTTCACGCACATTAGAAAGGCTTGTACAGAATCAGAATGATCTATGTAAACCCCACATTTAGCTTATTCTACTGCTTGAATTCTGGATTCCAGTCAAACTTTACATCCAAATTGGTTACTTTGCCATTACAAATGGAGGGAGAGCCAGATGTTGTTCTGCTGTGCATGCTTCACTCAAAAGCATTACAGCATCCAAACATCTTTAAGTAGCTTACGTTAAGTCCTCGCTGTTGTTTCACGGGTGCAATAGATACTTAAGTCAATACAGATATGAGTATTTGTTATGAAAGCATCAACATGTGTTAACTGTACATGAGAAGTGCAGAGACAGTATTCCTCCGCAGCACAGCTGAAAGACCAAGTGACTTGCAGAGGTAAACACTTAACCTCTGTCATTCCGGTTCCTTAGGCTGTGCAGGAAATACTCACTGAAGCAGGTCATTTTTTAAGGTCAGACCAATAAAAGCGAAGTTGAAATGTCAATACAAAAGGTAGGAGATGCAGGTATAGCTTTGAGTTTAGGGATTTTTGTTTTGCTTCATTTTAATCAAGAGACTGGCTCCTCTGTTTGCTTGGACTGGGGTTACTCTTAACTAGTAAGTGGATTGGAGTCTCTGATTAATTTCACACAGATTATTAAAACAGCTAAAAGAACCCAAATTACACCTACAATTTTAGCTGAATGTAAGAACTCCATATGAAAAGATGCCACTTCTCCTTTTGGTGAACTCCTCCAAATAGGAATATGTTCTCTGAAAAAGATGAGTTGTGTTCACTGAGATGTGGCAAAGAGAACACAGCTCTGTCAATGACAAAAAGTTCCACTACTAAAATATTTGCCTGATGAACACGAGCACTTTTGCATTTATAAGTCCTGCTTGTGTATGGAGCACTCTGCTAATGCAAAATAAAAATAATAAAAGCATTGTAATCCAGAAAGGATAAAACTAATAACAAAAAGGTGAATACCTATAATCCACCACAATGCAGCTCCTGTTACCATAGCAAAATCCAGCTTTAAAGGTGATGAAATTTCTTCACATGAAACAAAATTCTATTCAGCCAAGGAACTACTCAGATTTAAAATCAGGAATCTAACCTCTAAATGATCCACATGGATTTTGGTCATGTTTCTTAAAAGTAAATTCTGTTTTGAAAACAACATGCAGTGCATATTCTACTGGTATGATGGCTTTCACATCACAGGTTGCTGAACAGGGTGGTGAACAGGTTATATTTAAAGAATGCATGTCTGTTCAGGGCTGTCAACTAAAAAAATTGCCTATTTTAATTAAGCTGTGTTCTTACTTCAAAATAATTCTTGTTTCCCTCTTAGATTCTTAGATTGATTTTACAGTCTACTATTACACTGGTATTTCAGCTGTTCTGGAACTTTCTCACTCAGTGGAGTCGAGTTGTGGCATCCCCTCTGCTGTGCACCAGCATCACCAAAGTCAGGCTGAGTACATTGTTGCTGTAAGTCTGTAAGAAACACTCTGAGCCAAGTTTTGTAGGAGATAAGATAAGGGGTAGTTACTTTAATGAGCAGCCCTGCTCATCCAGGAATACATCCCTGCGCGCTCAAGCAAGCTTTGATTCTATAGCTTTTATAATATAATCTATCCAATCACTACAGTCCACATGTCCAGTTCCACCTCTGTCCCCTCCCAGTTCCCACCCCCTGTTGAATTGGGTCTGGGGTCACCGGGACCCTCCGTCTTCATCCTCCTCCTCTTCTTCAGCACATAAAGGTCTTTTGGACGCTGTCCAGGGCTCCGGGTCACTCTGCTCTGTGTTTATGTTCTCTCTGATAGCTTCTAATCTGGCACCTTGAGAATGAGACTAAGTAATTAGCAGATCTTAGCACTTTGTTCTTGGAGTAGGGGTAGAGATAGAAGGACCTTATACTGTAAGCTGCTAAATATTAACTCACTACAATCTACAGTGTTACATCTACTGTGTTTCTAAAATTTACAAAATGTGAAAAATCAATAAATCAGAAACCTCTTTGGCATCAACATGCTGGTTACATGACAATTAACAAAGCATGGTTAGCTTCACATTAGTAATCCCCCATTTTGCAGAAGTTCTTCACACCAGAAACTTTCACAAACCCTGAAAAGCTTTCCTTTATGTTACATAGACAGACAGATAGATGTGTGCCAGGTGTTTCCAAACTAAGACACATTAAATTGGGAGGGTATGTAGAAGATACTGACCCAACAATTTGTTGAATCAGGACCATGTGTTTGCAGTTCATATAAGTCTACTTTTTCACCTACTTTAATAAAAAGTTCCCAGCATAATACTAGCTCTTTGCACAGTTGAAGATGAACTCTTCTGCAGGAGATTAAAAAAAAAAAAAGAAAATAAAAACCAAACCCAAACTCTCAGACTCTGACCAACACGTTCATTTAAAAACAAAGAGATGAACAACCTACAAGTTCAGGTTTGGGAAAAAAAAACCCAACACAACAAAGCAAAACAAAAAATCAAACATGATAAGGCAAGGACTGATGGATCAATCACATACACAACCTTCTTAAATATTTTTCTCAATTCCTCATCCTAAACTATGGGTTAGGCAAACAGCAGCCATGTCTCAACCAATGAGAGACAGCAGAAATTCTTAAACCTATTTGAATGGAAGGGGAAACTGCAAGGTTCACATTTGCAAAGACTTAAGTACCTTGGGTGGAAATCTGGATTAGAGCATATTTGGTATCATTCTTGTAAAATTCATGAACCTTGAAAATGTCTGTGAACATCTTAAGCCAAAAATATGAAGTGAGCTTCCAAGACTAATTTGTGTTGGCAATGTTTAAAACAGAATTACAAACAGATGTTCTAGATCTGTGTGAAAAACTATGGGATACAGGGATAAAAGTTTCCTGAACTATTATTTCCAAAATAAATAAATATGCATTCATCTGCTAAAGCTAAATGTATATAACCTCATAAACCCAAACCAAAGTATGTATCCTATGAAAATACCAAAGAGATTGACATCAGCTGGGCAGTGCCAATACAGTTGCTTTAGGACACTAAAAGAACATGCTACAACTCTCTTTTAGAATGACATTATTACATGCTTAATAGTGCCACCACATACTAAAAAAATACATTTGGGGGGGGAAAAAAGAACCACCAAGACTTGGACTCTGTAATATACTTGAGAAAAAATTACTGTGAAAATTGGAGCCTTAGCTAATGATAAAAACAGACTATCAATTTATTAACACTTTTACATGGCCCTAGAAGGTTCTTTTATTTTCACAAGGACATTGACTTTGAAAAGGAAATTAGAGTTTTAAAAAAAAAGTGCAAATATCTTAGAATGCTGGTAAGTAAAGAGAAATCCTAACTGAAGTGCATCATTACATTTAATTTCTGTAGTATTAAAATAACGTATTCAGTGTACCATAAACTAATTGCAAACAAATTGGCAGAATAAAGCATCCTACCATCCTATAATCCTTATAATGTTTAACTGGAATTCTTATAGAGACATAAACCAAAAATCAGCTCAAGACCATTTTTGTACTGAATTTGTTTGTTTTGAAAAAGGAGTTACTCATTCTTGGATCTCTCCTACTCTTACGATTTTCTAATTCTCTGTAATTACCAAGAAATACAACAACTCTCATAGCTACGACTCGAAGAAACCAATTAAGTTTCCAAATGCTTATTGGATTTAAACTGTTCAAGCACATTTTCTGAGAGGAGAAAAATTCTGTTTACAAAAGCATACTTAGGATGTACACATCAAAAACATTTACACATTAGCATTTTCTAGTGGAAAAGATGTTTGTTGGATGAGTGGACAGCTGCTGGTAAAAATACTGGATAAAGGCAACTATGTAAATGAAAGGAGGAAACTACTTATTTTGGTGATGCCTGAAAAGTCTGTAAAAAAGACTCCAAGCCACATTTTGGTAGGAGGTAAGATAAAAGGGTAGTGACTTTAATGAGCACCCAGGCTCACCCAGGAATACATCGACGCTCACGTGGGCAAGCTTTCATTTCCATGGCTTTAATTTCCATATGACCCATCCAATCATCACTTTACACATTTCCAGTTCAACCTTTTTCCCGCCCCAGTCCCATCCCTGTTTCCACTCCCCAGGAATTGAGCCTGGGGGTGGTGAGACCTCCTCTTCATCAGTCCTCCTCCTCTTTGGGCTCCTGGAGTTCTTCCAGTGTTTTGACTCCTGGGTCACTCTGCCCTGTGTTTGTGTCTTCTTTTGATATTTTTCAATCTTCTACCTTAAACAAAAGACTAAACAACTAAGGAATTTGAGCTCCCTGTTCTGGGACAGGGAGTAGTGATAGAAAGACATTAAACTCAAGCTGCTAGAAATATTAACACACTAGATCTACTTTGCTACAGCTACTGTGTTTCTAAAATCTATAAAATGTGAAAATCAAAAATCCTTCCTGCATCATGAGAATGAGAACTGGCATTTTCTCCTGTGCTGATTGCTGAAAGACAAAACCTGCACAGTAGAATGTCATCACCTTGCTCAGCAGCAGACTTCTCCTGCACCAGTGAAGTCTTTGACAAAGTTTTCACCAACTACACGACTGCCAGATGAAGGCAGTAGCAGAAAAATGATTGGGTTGGTTTCTCCCAGCAAGGATTGCTCTCCTCTGACTAGTGAAAAAGTAAATTAGCATTAACACCAAAACCATAACATCTAGGTTTCAAGTCAGACCAGAACAGATCAACTGTGCACTAATACACTGAAAAAAAACAAAACCAAACCAAACAAAAATCCCCACAACCCTCTGATGGTGATAGCTGGAGCAAATAGGGGGCAATTATGAGCTGCAGCCCCTTGTGCTATGACCCAGCTGAAACCAGCAGCCAACCCAGCAAGGCTAAAGCTTCACGCACTGGAGTGCTCTCCAGTCACTCTGTAGCACAGACATTCATTCAGCTCTACATTTGGCAACAAAAACCTCCCAAAGCCTTAATTTGGGAAAAAAAGTCTTTTACAAAAACTTCAGCACTAATGGGAAGCTGTTTTAGTGACTGTTATTCATAAATAAACAACCTATACAGTGACAGCCAGGAACTAGTCCATCCTCCAAATTTAAGACTCAATGACAAGGTTTGTCAATCACAACTAAAGCTACAAGCATGACTGATCCAGGAACTGGGAAAACAAAGGAAATGAGAAAAAGCAGGTATAGATTGTATCAGCCTAAGGGGAGCTTTCTGAAGATTTTCAATTCAAATTAACAGAGCAGTTTTGTGGGGACCATTCTCAGGACTCCTTTTAACTCCAAGGAGAAAGCAGCATGCAGCTGTGAACTATGCTCACACAACAACTTGGAATAGAAGATCACAGAACCATAAGAATAGTTAATCTGTGCAAAACATCCAGAGGTCACCATGTCCCACCTCCTGCCCAAAGTAGGGCTGACTTCCGAGGCTGATCAGGTGTAACACACCTCTTCTGCTTAAATGTAAGTGCCAATGAAATCCTGCAATCATCAACTCTGCTGGTCTTGCTATACATCCATATATTCATCCCTCCATAATGAGTCCAAACTATTTATTTGTACCCATGTGCTGAGCAGCTACCAACAAGAGTTGGGTCACCAATTCCTTTTGGTGAAATCCAGGAGCTGACACTCAAATGGCCATCCTGGAATCCAGGAGCTGGTATAGAGAATCAAGGGTGACTGCAGAGGAACAGAGCAGATCACTCTTGTGAGAGCTACTGGAAGAGGTCATTATTTAGCATCAATAAGCATACACCATACACATCACCTGCAAATCCAATTCTTTCAAACTGTCTGAAGACTCTACAGGAACATTATCAAGTATACATGACACATTTTCACAGTATCTTTCCACACCACAAACAGGCAAAAAAAATCCACAAAAATCAATCAAATAAACAAATAAAACTTAGCACAGAAAAAAAAAGCACCACAAAAACACAGCAAAAGAAAAAGATTACTTTACATGTCCACACAATTAAGAATTCTATTGCTGGGGAAAAATAGACAGAAAAAGTGTTAACTAAAAGTGTGCCTAGTCCTTATTATAAAAAAATCATTTTACATATTTATTCCAAATAACTCAGAATCTATAAATGGCAGAGATTACGTATTTTTTCGTTATATAGCCAGGAAGCTTACTAAATTTAGGATACAAACTCAAAATGCTTGCATTATCTAGAATTCAATAACTACACAAACACTGTTAAAAAGATAAAGTAATTCATCAATAATTTTTCAAATCCATCTGAAAGAGGATGGGACATTCCTACACAATAACCTTGTGAGTTTATGGCAGAGATTCATCCATTCATCATACCAAAAAGAAAGGAAAGGTTATGCAGGTTAATAGATACAGAATATCCATAATTGACTTCTGTATTTCACTACACAAACATCTTCCAATAATCATCGACCCATTGTATGAATCAATGATTTATTCATATTCAAGATATAACACTAGGAAGACAAATTATAATTATACAAATCTTTACTACAATACATAAGTTTAAGGCAGTACCTATTTACAATAACAAGCAGAGGGCAAACATATTCCTTACTATAGAGGCCCAAATGTCAGTGAGGGCTTAAATACAAGCTGCAACCTCAAAAGCCACATTCTCACATTAAAGGTTATTTTTTCTGATACAATATTTGCAACTATGCATGACAACTTTCTGCCCAAATCCTCCTCCACGCCTCACTTTGCAGGGAGTGAAGGGGAATTCTTTATTTTCTCCCCTGCAGCTGATCACTTGCATGTTCAATTGATGCTCTAAACAAACAGCTATTGATGCATTTCACTCACTTCATTGTTCTGAGTTCTGTGCAACTGGTTATTTTCCACAAAACTGGAAGAGGCATCGGATCAGTGTCACGAATTCTTGAAGATGTTTAAGTACTGTGGCATCGGTATCAATTCTGAACTCATATTAACAGTAGGAATTTAACTTTTATTTGTTTGGAGAGCAACAAAACAGAGAATAAAATAAGAAATACAGTAAAAGTGTCAAACAGAATGCAAGGAATGAGGGAAAGCAGAAAAGAAAATGAAGCAACTGTTAGAAAAAACAAACCACAAAACAACAACACAACAAACAAGTTCAGAAGAACCCAGGGGCAGTGATTTAAGGGAAGAGCCAGAGCTCTTGGTTGTGCATCCTGGCAGCAGACCAGCATTTTCAGTAAAAAAGTGACCTCGTCAGATTCAAAGCAACAACATCTTCAGCTCCTGCCTTTCCACCACTGTTTAGTGTGCAAATATCAGAAGAAATGCACATAACAGCACAGGTGGACAGACGCACCCTGCTTGCCAAAGACATCATGTCTCTCTCATTTCCACAGGTGCAATTCAGAGCTCCCCAAATTTCTCCTGAAACCACTCACTGCTGCCACAAAATTCTTTTATGTGCTGGAGGCTTCCATGGGCTCAAACACCAACAGTATCCCCAAGCCCTGCTAGTGGCACTGGCATTACCCAGTAGGCAGCTTAACTACATTTAGTGCTGCTTGGAGAACTGCTTTAAAGGAAGACAAATACAGCAACCTATGAAGGGTTGATACTTAATGGAAATCGAACTCTAGAATAAACACAAGTCAGAATAGTAAAACAGACTCACAGATAGGCTTTTTAGGCATTGCATCTCATCTCCATTTATATGTTATCCCATGATGTACTTCAATAAAATTTGGCAAGCAAACCTGCCAGCAAAATAACAGTTGAGCTGTGTTTGTGTGCCCCACAGGAGTCCCACAAAGACTGATGCTCTCACTAATGTATATAAATGACTGCCTGAAGGTTGCACAGATGCTCCACTGTGCATCTGCACAGATGATGTGGTCATTTTGAAAAGCCCTTTTCCAATCTGTTATGGAATACCTGTTTCTAGTTTCCTGACTTGGGGAATAAGCTTCACCATCAAATGGCTTACTGATAATTGCCTCATGTTCAATCTGTTATGAATAAAATGCATGATACTCCTGTCTCACTGAGAGGAACATAAAGCAGTTGGAGAACTGACAGTAGCATTTAGGTAGATGATAAACATGGCAATTTAATACATTTTAGAGTCTGCACTTCAGTTTTTCTGCACAAGTCATGTGGCTTTTAATAATTGATAAATTTTCCCCTCCAACATAGCTCCAACCATACTGCCTGTGAGCACTAATTATGGACTAATCAATGTTAGCCCATATTCCTTGCTAAATGGTTTACAAAGAATGAATAATAAAATCCTCTTGCAAATGGAAACAGATTACCTTATTATCATAGATTGTGGGCCTGCACTCTACCATTTGCTATCCATGATAGCAAGAATTAATCCATAGTAAAATTTCTTTGCTCTCTCTAGTCAAATAGAAGAGAGAACTGTGTATTTACTGCTTATGCATACAGGACTGAGTGCAAGCGTTCTCCAAGATAACCTTAATCTAGCAGCCAGATGACTCATAATCATAAACAAAGACAATTTTAAATTTAAGATCACAGTGACTGAGAATTGTTCCACATATCACTGCTATCTCCACATTATTCCATTTGTGTGCAATGATTTACCATGACCCAGGAGCCAAAAATGTCCTCTATAACAGACAAAGCTGCAATAACACAGAATTGATTTCACACACTGCTACACTACACCTTGTCATTTAATTTTTCACGTTTTACCGCTCTTATCCTAAAATTGGACCAAAAAAAAAAAAGTAGTGCCTTCAACCAACCCTGGTAGATATCAATGCAACTTTTACTGCTTCCTACACTGCTCATTGCAATGGTGTGTTTGTAACCATGTCTGGAAACACCATTTCAGTTGCACTGGGTATCAAAAAGCTTTCTGGAAGGTGCCATGAAATGAGATGTCCCACAGCCCATGACAAGTCAGCGCAAAGGAAACAGGTGAAGGGGCACCAGCTTGCACTGAGGTCACAGCTCAGACCTAGGGGTGCTTCCATAAAAAGGGAATGGGCACACAGAAAGGAAAGAGAGAGGGAGTGGAGCGGCACCATCCTGGTGCAGCAAAATACTGCCAGCCCTTCCATGGCCACTCAATGAACAGACAGAAACTGGTCCCAGGCAGAAGCACTGATCCTCACTCCTGCGGTTTTGAAAGGTCATTTGCCTTTTATTGTGCCCACAATTCCAACATATTTCCCATCTGTCTGTGTGCTCACACACCCCCCAGCGTTTGCAGGCAAGGTCCTCCTCAGGTGTGGGGTTCAGCAGGGTTGCTCCCCGTGGGAGAACGATAGGTTCAGCTGCTTTAACTATGCAACAGGTTGTCCTGACAGTCTATTTTTATTCTGAAGAGGTTTAGTTTCACTTTGATCATCTTTAATTTTTCTTCTTATTTTTTAATGTGCAGTTTTCTTCAAATGTATATGTAGATTTGGATTTCATACAAACAGGTGATGAGTCAACAACTGCCGGTGATAAAGCTGAAATTTCTGTCAGAAGAAGAAATGTTGAAAACTTGACTATTTTGTAGCGGATAGTAATAATTTGCAGCTAAATTGAGCTTTGAATGCAACTAAATTATGTACTCAGCTGCTATATAAAAACTGTATCAGAATAATTACATTCCCACTCCAAAAAGAAGAGAAAATGATTATTTGAACACATATCTGGATCTAGATCTGACTAAAGTTACTTTGTTTCACACAATACTTTTTAATATCTAACATTTAAACATAAGCACATACCAGAATCTCAAAATATTTACCAGGTAACCATGCTTGGCCAAAAATACTTTATATATGTAAGAATTATTTTAAAAAATTCACAAGGCAATCTGTTAACGTTTCCATTGGAAATGGTGCACAGTTTCTAGTTTTCCTGCCTATTTCCCCACCTAAACATGAGACAGACAACATAATATGGGCTCAAAACACAAATATTGAATGAGAGAGGACACATTATCATCACACCTGTAACTTTAGAGTAAAAGAGTTCCATGGGAGTTGTACTGTACAGAATAAAAGCTAAGTGTAATCCTCTATTTTTGCCCTAAGGATTATTACCACAGTAATGTTCTCATAATGAAAGTACTATAAGTCATAAATATTAACTTCAGGCATAAATAGCTAAGGCAAATATCCCCAGAATAAACAGGCAATTAGTTTTTAACCATTTTTAAAATTGCAAGAGATATCTCTTCAATGGATATGCCCTTTAATTATAATCTGAATATTTTTTCTCTGTCTAACAAAAATGGGTAAGTCATAGGATAATTTTTATTCAAAAATAAACACATACCCAGACATGAATATGCATGGTCTATTCCTGTTTCTTCTTCATCCTTTTTCTAGGGGCCATGTGGCAGCAGCCCAGCTACCTAATTAAAACAAGGATTTAAAATGGCATTTGACATACCCGTAATTTGGGGGTTTTATAAAACAGTGATAATATCAGGAACAAACACAGTGAGTATGAATTAAATCCTAGAAAGCAAAAGTAAAGTTTCTGATAATCAATACCCAACTAGTGTTTTGGAAAAATTACCTGTGAACTCAAAATCACCTTGAAGCTTATAAATGTCTTGTAAGATTATTTGTACTATCAAACCTGTCTAATAAGGGCAAAGTGCATGGTGACCACTGTCAAACTAATTTTCCAATCAAGGATCAGTAAGTAAAAAGGCATTAGCTCTGCTATGCTCCATTGCATACAGTTACATCTTGGATAACTGCCCTGTGGGAGTTTATGGATCCTACATGACCCCTGTCGAAACTCAATTGACTCCTTCCCTGCAAATTCTATTAGAATTGGTCCCTGCATCGCTACCCACAATAATCAAGAGCAGAGAGACTGATTTATGTATAAGCATTTTGTTTTAGTCTAACTCAATAAAATATAAAATAGATGGGGTTATGAGATGGCTGTTTAAAAAAAAAAGGGAAAAAAAGGCTTTAAATCTCTAAAATCTGGAAAAGAGTTTTTTCTAAATATTGGTCTTTCAAAAAGTACCATTATCCACCAAAAAAAAATTATTACAGCATTAAAATATAACTGTTCTGAAGTTTACCTATAGCAAAAGGCATTACTTTTACAGAATTTAAAAGTTTCTTACTAGGAAAAAAACTGATTAATTTATTGAGAAAGCATATGCTATTTATTAGTAAGTTTAAATATCTGGGTTAACCCTTTCTAAGAGACTTGGAAATCTCAAAGAAAGAGCCCAGAATCTTTCATTTTCTTAGAGCTGTTGGACAGTGCTAATTATTTACAGCTGAGGAAAGTAAACTCTTCAGCTTAGCTTATATTTTTAAGACCTTAAAACTGACCAACAAACTAAAGTCTTCATATCGTATCTCATAACATAGAACACTGGTACAACAAAGGCACTAATTGAACTTTAGGTATTTCTTTTTCATTATTATCATTTTACTCCTGAATTTCTACAGTTTAAATCTTCCTACAAAGAAGGATCCAAGTAGCTCTACATATAGAAACTACTCTCATAATTATGAAAGTTCTAATAAAATCTCTATTGAAAATAATTATCAAATGCTCAGAAATACGTATTATAAAAAAAGCAGATAAATTTAATTAGCCTAATGTCATACTTGTCATACTGTATACATAGGACAACAAAGGTAAGAAACACATCAGTTATTTCATCAAAACAAGAAAATAATTGAACGTAACCATACCAAAAGGTTATAAGGTTATATCGTGAAGGAGATAAAAGTTAGGACGTGATCATTCTCAGAAATGTTTATGCATATGGAAAATGGAAGGCCAGTATAACACAAAGCACAACAAATAAGCAGACTACACCAAACCCAAAAACATTTAACTATTGCTAGTTTAAATGAACTTCGGAAACAAACTGAAGGCATGCAAAGATAGTCAGATTTCAAAAAGCAAGATACTTTAAACACTTGAACTAGATACCAACACAGAACCTCAGGAGGAGTTAAGCAGTGAATGTAGAACCTGAAGGGAATACTTGAAAAGTCCCAACCATAGGAATGATGTACCTACAATGCACAAGTAAGAAAACTTGCAAATACAACCCCCTTGGCTCTCACTATAAGTGATCTGTACAGGTGTTCACATGTCCCTCATCCAAGCCCCACACCCCAGCCCCCCCAGTAAAGCTGCAGCACACATGGTCAAGAGCCTGTTGGCCACCACGTTGTGTCAAGGGTGGTCCCATGGTGTAAAGAGCACTCTTTCCTCTGAATCCCAAGGACCTGAGTTCAAGTCTCAGTAGGGACCGTCCCCTGGCAGTTCAATGCCTCCCTGCCATCCCATCCCGTCACATCTCAGATGCTCAGCAGGGTCAGCCCCGGTTAGTACCGGGTGCTGTGACAGTCCCGAGGACTTCACTGTCACTGTCCAAGCTCGCTCGGCCGTGGCAGACAGACCTCAGGACTTAAATGGTGGGGCCAGTTCTGTGCACGCTGTGCCTCACCTAAAAAATCCACTGCACACGCTGGAAGGGCACACCCACGTGGGGAGAGCCCTGCCCAAACCTGCGTTCGCAAAGTCTGGCCATACATACATACCACACTGTGTCACCCCACTCAAGTAAAGCACAGACATGCCTCCAGGCAAATTTATCCATATAATTCTTCATCTCAGCAATTTCAAATTCTGCTTCTAACAGCTCTGCAGGACTCAGAGGGCCTTAGCCCACCCTAATATTCACATGGTATCATTGTATTTCCTTCTGTAACCTTAATTAACAAAGCAAGCCATATGCCAACAGGAAAAATACCCAGGGGGAAAAAACCACTGCCACCTACAATAAAAAAATACCACAAAGACATCTTTCAAAGTCTACATAAAAGTATGAAGACCCTAATTAAGGAAGCCCCTACACTGGCATGAATTTCAATTTATGTAAGGTACGGTTACTGAGACCAATTGGGAACACAATTAAAACAGTAAAGGTAGAAAAAACATGCATATTTGCACATCTTCAAATTGTTTTAAGTATCACGAGTAGGCCATTCTTAAAAAAATACCTGCAACAGATATCTGCCATACTTTAAAATCAAGCAAACGAAAAATAACACTTGGATTCTCATTTAAAATCCGCCTCACAGAGAATATCTATTAACTGCACCTATAAAATACACTGCTCTCAAGCCTCTGTCACACAAAACAATATCCATGGAAAACCTTCTACCTTAAAATAAAAAATAAAATGCACCTCTTAAAAATAAGCTAAAACCATATGGCAGAAAAACTACACAGTGTCTGCATATGAACAACATTGCAATCTTTAAAAGAGTATACAAACATTTCAGACTGCCCTTGAATCTTGGAATTTTATCCATTTATTTGGAGGAGCTTACACAATGATGGCAGCAGTTGTGGGATCCCTAGAAAGTCTCTCAGAATTTCTCATTTATAATCTGTTTTGCATTTTACATACTCAAAAGACTGATTACAAGTTTAAATCTGCTTTTTAAGAAAAAAAATCCTGTTTCAGTGGAAGAATTCTAGATATTTCACAGCATTTAAAGTCAATCATTATGTTCTCACAATTTTCCTTAACTAAAGAAATTAAAGGAATATTCAATCTTTATTCAATATTTATTCCCCAGGACTAAATATATTACCTAGGGCTAATGCATTTAACTTGAAAAGAATTATCCTTTTTTTCCCTACTATTATAAGTATTCCCTTGAAAACATCTCCATTTGTAATCACAGATGGCTCTTCATCAGAAACCGCAAACAGTTGCAAGTCTGTTTCCTAATGCGGTGCTATATTTGAAATAGCACCAAGAGAAATTCTAATATTTGAATACCAAAGTTCACTCTGGCAAACTAGAGTCATCTTTTCTGAAACAGAAAATACCTGTGGGACTCCAAACTCCACCAGCCATCACTCAATGCGATAAGGACCACAGGTACCCAACTCAATGATTATTACCACAGAGGCTGCACCGCTATGTGAGACTGGACAAATGACTTGGCATCTGAGGGATGAAAATCCTACAATTTAACAATTAGAAGTGAACCTCCTAACAGCACCAAAGGATTAGTTGCAAATTTAAAAGAAATGTTATTCTTGGCATAGTCACAATTTTGAATTCTGAGCTTTATTTCACCAAAATTACATCACCCTTTGTCTTTTGCCCCTTTTGGAACCAAAGCAATCCGGTTTTCAAGCTCAAAATGCATACCCTTAGGCATAGATCTAAGATTTATTTCTGCCAGTTTTTCTCCTCCAGTTTTCAAAACATTCTGAATTTTCAGCAAACCTGAAAATGCACACATATATTTTATGCATTTAAAAGTTACTGGTTTTGCTTGGAAGCAGACTTCTAACATAAATACCTAACCTAAATTTATTAATTCAAAGAAAGTTTGAGACATAGCTTTTACTTTCAATTGTTTGTTACATAAACTCAGTATCAAATAATAATTGGAAACCACAATCCAGCAATTTGTCACTATTCTTCACCGTGCAGAAACCCCTGAGCACCCCATTAATTGCTGCGCTGCAGGCACTCAGTGACCAGTGTAGCCCCATCCTGACCCCTTACCAAAACAATACGCTGCTGATTTCTCCCAAGGAAGCCCACCTATTCCTAACAGGAACACAAGAAAGAGCAAGCAAGCTCCTGACATGGTTTTGAGGAAATCAAAATTGTCTCCTCTAGTGGGATAGTTCAGATCAGCAAAAACACTGCATGTGATAGACTATGAATACAGATGACTTGCAGCTATAAAAATGTCTACAAGGGCTCCCTGTAATCTTTGAATAAATTTGAATATATTGTCATTGATTTGGTTTGTTCTGTAGGAGAGGACAACCATAGCATCATCTTGGATAATAATTCTACTATGTTTAAGATAAAACATGCATAAAATACCACAACAATTCAGATAAAAAAAAGATCATAAAAATTCAAAACTGACTCTTAGAAAATGGGATCCAAGCAAAATCAGATACAGTTAAGGAAGTTGTAAAATAAGTATAAATTAATGAACAGACCTGGGACAATGTCTATACAATGCAGGCCAGATCCAACATCTAAGTGAAGTAAACTCCACGGTTTATACACTAATTAAGAAGAAACAAAGCACAGTTTGCGCTGGGTTTTTTTGATATTTTTAGTATCAGCAACACAAAGTTTCTGGATAAAAGGGGAAAGCCTGAGGCTTTTAACTACACTGCACTCAATGGGAACAGGCAGTAGAATGAGCAGACCACAACCATCAATCGCCTTCGGCCTTTGGGCCACCAGCTGCCACCATGATCCTTATCCTGGTTCTTTAGCTCCAACTAGTTACTACCCAAGCAACACAGCAGGTCTCCTTACACCTCCCAGCTACCATTTCCTTTCTGTCATTTCTTCAAACATCTACTGCAACACACTTTTTTGGCCTCTTGAAGGTCAGTTGAAACTTCCTTTTATTTCAGGATCCTGCAGCCAGGCTGCTGAGGGGAATAGGTTGGTATGCACAGTCTACCTTAACTTCATCAACTGCTGTGGTTCCCAAACATTGCTGGATGCAATTACAGGCAACTGGAAATCAGTGCAGTGAGCCAAGACAGATGCAATGTTCACACTGTTCTTCTGAAAGACAAGCAGCAGAATTAGCTTTCCCCTGTCAGTCACCCAATCCTGAAATAACATAGCAGGCTGGAATGACACATGGCTGAAGTACACACTGCAGCCCTGCAACTTCCCATCGGGATATTAGTGGAGTGGGGAGGGGAGGTTTGTGCATCTCTAAGGCACACCTTTAATGGACACAAGAAAGAGAAGGATGCAGAGTACAACAGGAGGTCAGTAATGCATTCTGCCTTTTTGGTTCCATTTTGTGTTTTGTTTTAGAATTGATCCATTCTCTTGATAATCAGAAAACAAGCTCGACTACCCTCTGCAGAGGCAATAGCAGCACCAGCCATCACATGGTTCCCCCCTTAGCTTTCAGCTCTTGAGCTCACCCTTCTGCAGACTCCTGCACCACAAAAAAACATGACCTTAAGATGCCAAGCACATTCTCTTTTAAAAATACATTTCATTTTGCTCACAAACATGATTATTCTTGCATTATTTTAATCTAGTTTCAACTACACATGCAGAATGCAACTAACTACAGCTGAGCAGTACTATCCCCCCTCACAACTTACTAGCTAGTAACACACCTCCCTCACCAGAATTGTTACCAGGTTTTTCCGTAATTTTATTTTACAGAGATTAGGATGTCACTTGTTACCACAGCTGAAGAATACATGATGTCAGATCATCTCATTTCATGATCCAAATTAGTCTGAGAAAAAATAGTCCTGAATTGCAAAACTAAAGGTAAATAAAAATTCTGTCCTTCTCTGTGGCATATTAACGATTTATTATTTTTATTTCATCTGGTATGTTTAACAAACATGAAGAAAGACCATATTTTTAAGTAGAAATGACACTGAATTGACTCTGGTAGAAGTTAAGATAGAACTCCTGTAACATTCAACTCCCTTAAAATCCATACACATATCAGGTATCTGTCAGCAGAAAGAAAAACAGCTGGCCAAGTCTTTTTTATCAAATAAATCTTAACCTCACATAAGTGTGCTGCGTGATCAACTAACTTCCGCTATACTCTGTATGCTTTAATTAATTCTGAGCCAGCAAAACCATTTCACAGAAAATTCTATGATCACTGAAGTAAAACATACTCAGTTATTCACAGCAACCACAGCTGATATATCTGGATTTTATGCACAGCCTGTTAAAACTGAACATGGAAGGCTACAATACCACGTAATGTTTTCTTAATAAAATCCACAATTTAGGGGTTTTTTCAAGTCTCAGGTCACTTGTTATTCATTCCATATAGTGACAGCACATGTAAATTTTTTTTCCTGCATCATATATTCAAAATGGAGGGGGTTTTTTAAGTAGAATCTGCACAGCTTTTTCAGATCCTGATTCACCCTCCATAATATCAGTTCTTCATGGTCATTTTGTTTCTCATTTGCAAATTCATTTCTTAGCTAGCAGAATAATCATCAAATGCATCCAGCATCAATAGCCAGACCAAGCAAATAATTATTTCTTGGATAAGTACAGAGCTTTAGATTACAGCTAGTATCTACAGAGGCAGTTTTAAACACTTCAGCACTGTAAGAGACTGGTTTGCGATTGAAGACCCCAAAAACTGAGCATCTTCTAGTCACAGAGTGGCCCATATTCACTGTTCACATTCTGCTAGACAATTCCAAATAAAACAGACCTATCATTTGAAGATAATCTTGCATTTCAAAGCTGAACGTGCTTTCTCATCTGCTAGAAAAATAACTATATTAATATCCTCCTGGACACAATGTCCAGCACAGCTGGATAAACACATCATGTGGTGGGTAAGAAATTGGCTCAGGGTCAAGCACAGAGGGTAATAGTGAATGGAGTAACATCAGAGTGGTGACCTGCCAATAGTGGGGTTCCTCAAGGCTCCACCTTGGGCCCTGTGCTCTTCAACATCTTCATAAAAGACTTGGATGCAGAACTGGAAGGGATACTAAGCATGTCTGCAGACATCACAAAACTCAGAGGAGCTGTTGACTCACTTGAAGGCAGGGAGGTCCTGCAGAGAGACCTCCACAAATCAGAGTGCTGAGCAATCACCAACTGTATGAAGTTCAACATGGGGAAGTGCCAGATTCTGCACCTGAGATGGGGCAACCCCAGATGTATACACAGACTGGGGAGCGCAAGGCTGGAGATCACTGCCACAGAAAGGGAGGTGGGGGATCTGGTCCACAGCAAGTTGAACATGAGTCAGCAGTGCCCTGGCAGCCAGGAAGGCCAACCGTGTCCAGGGGTGCATCAGGCACAGCATCACCAGCTGGTTGAGGGAGGGGATTGTTCTCCTCTGCTCTGCAGTGGGACAGCCTCACCTTGAATATTGTGTGCAGATTTGGGCACTGCAATATACAAAAAAAAATATTAAGCTATTAGAGAGCATCCAAAGGGGGTCAGTGAAGATGGTAAAGGGTCTGGAAGAGAAGCCGTCCAAGGAGTGGCTGAAGTCACTTGGTCTGTTCAGCCTGGAGAAGAGGAGACTGAGGGGAGATCTCATTGCAGTCTACAATTTCCTCATGAGGGGAAGAGGAGGGGCAGACACTGATCTCTTCTCTGTGGTGACCAGTGACAGGACCCAAAGCAATGGCCCGATGTGGGAGTGACAGTGAGTGCATCCCTTAAGCAAAGCTGTTTGGAGTTCTACCTTAAAGAGGACAGAGCCACCTGGAGTGTGTGTGTGGCTTGTAACCAGTGAGAGGCTGTGGTGTATGTAAGGCCACAGAAAGGGAGCTGAGGGACAGCTACTCCTCACAACATCCTGGAAAATTCCTTCATCTTTTTGGGAAATAACTTTCTTTACTTGACAAACAAGGACATATTAGCCCTCTCTGTAAGAACATTTTGCCCCTGGAGCGTCCCACAAAAAACCAAGCCACAGAAGGTCTTGGTCACTGCTGAAGCCTGGATAGTTGTTGCAGAACTCAAGCAGTGAAAGGAAACCACAGTTCCTGAAGATGGTTAGTGCCAGGCTTCGAGTATAGCGTGTAATCCAGAAACAACATGGAGCACCAGACCTGCACACAGAGCACCCAGCAATACCTACCTCAGCACCACCCACATCCCACTCTTCAGGTATTTAAAGCAAAGCACGAGAGCAGCAGCTGCGCTGATATCTTGCAATCCCGCAGCATAATGAAGCAGCTTCCCATCTTTCAGCCTGAGAAGGAGGGACATTTGCTTTCATATAAGTCTAAGTCTACTTCTGAGGCAGGCTAAGGAATTGGGCTGCATAACTGGAAAACATCACTCCTCACAGGCAGTTCTATAGGAACTACATTCACATCGACATACAATATTTATTCTGACTGTATGTATTTGAGGGTCAACTCTCTGTCAATGAGGCTTTGTCAACACAGTTATATAAAAGATGAAAAACCTAATAAAAAGCAAGGAAAAAATAATCCAAATGTTTTTTTTTTTTCCAGTAAGTGGTATGACATTTTTAAAATGGAATAAAATGTAATTTTTATATGAAGGGTTCCTCCAAAAGCCTGATATTGAAGCCAATACTGTATAAAGCTTTGTAGCAAATCTCATTAAGTAACAGATCTATCTGATGGTCTACCAGCCAATATTACCTTGCAGTACAGAGTGACAGCTGTACCTGTACTGCTGTAATAAAACTTGTTTCCTCAAAGGCACACCACATTTATTTGTTAAATATATCCTCAGTAACTTTAAAAAACATAAAATCAAGAAGAAGGAATTAATGGATTTTTAAAATTAATTTAATACAAAATTGTTTGGGAAGTAACTTTGCAAAAATAAGAACTAGATTAAAGACTGTTAAAACATATTTTTTTATTTCAGCTACAAGGTAAGTTTAAGAGAACATAACTGTTGCAATTAAAATTAATCCAGAAATTATTATTGGAGAAGAAGCATACTTGTGCATGAAAAAAAAACATATGAACAGGTTAAAAAAACACTTCTGGAAATTAATAATTCTAGGAGAGACACAAGCTGGAAAAATTGAAACCTTTTTCTGCCTTTATTAGAAATTCTGATAGGAGATAATTGCAGGAATGAGTCCATAGAGATTTTCTTTTCCTTATTGTGAACTCACAGCCCCAACAGCAGTAAACAAGACGTACACATGTCAAGGACAGACTTCATCTCATAGGTCCAAACCTTGCAAAAACTGGAGGTCATTCATTTCACCAGTCGGAATGAATATTAAGGACTCACCACAAAACAAAGACAAAACACCTGCTCTATTAAAAGCTACTAAAAGTTCGAGGCAAAATTGGAAGCATTTCAAAGCTGAGAAAAGTTTGCTCACAGAATGGCGCAGAATGGCAGCGGAAGAGACTTCTGTCCTGGAGTCCTGGGGGAAAGCACAGCCTGGAATGACATTCTTAAACCTACAACCACTGATTAAACATTGTCTCAAGGCAAAAATTCTACACAATGAGCTGCTTATGTATACATTGAGGTTTGTAGCTGAGTTGTTATCTGCAATAAACTGATAACCATTCATTAAGTTCTGAGCGTCAGAGACAACTGGCAAGCTATTTCATGCCTCAAAGAATTTACAGCAAAAGGGAGAGAGGTAAACACACAGTGCAGGTGACTTTATATCTGGAAAATAAAAGGAACATTTTAAAATGCCGTTAATTACCTTCCAGCTGTAAAATAGATCGACATTGAGATGTCCCAACAAATGCAGTTTTTAAAACCAATACTGAATCCTTACATGCTATAAGCAGAAAACCGAGCACAGTCTTTCAATTAGTAACAAACAGCTATTAGTAAAGTACTTGTTAGAGGAAAATAATTTTTTTATTAAGGCCTATATGAACAAGTATCAAATACGTGCCTCACAAGCAGCCCTAACTACAAGGGACATAAAATAATACGTGTACTGACTGTTACAGCTTGTAAGACTCCATAGGGGGAGGTTAAAAAGAATATCTGAAAATTAAAAATTAATAACTCTATGGTATAGTTCTTGTGAACAGACATATTCCCAAAGTCATAACTTCCAAGGCAATCTCTAAGGACAAGATCTTTGGCTCTGTAATCATTTCTGAAGCATTTGGGAGTTCTGTGAATTACTTCATTGCCTCAAAGCAGATGAAATGACCAGAGCCCTACACAGCTCCCCCCAGCAGAAAGCCAAACATCACTGCATTCTGTGCACACCAAACACACACATTGCTGAGAGCTACCTGTTCAAAGACAAAATGTGTCCTTTAATAATTCAACTCCTCCTGAGACTCAGAAACAAGATAAGAGGCTATAAACAACTTTGAAACAGGATATTCAGAATTGCAGGCAACATCTGTGTTCACTGGTAATGACCATGATACCTGTGTGCTCTTCTACCACCAGGCAGCGTATCCACTCTGATGCCACAACGCAAACAGCCCCAGGCTCTCCAGCTACGTGTCTGGCATTGGTGCTTTCATCTCACAGCTCTCCTGACCAAATACAAAGACAGAGCTTTCTACTGCCCAGTTCTCTCCACAGAAGTTTACCTACAAGTTCATACAGATCTTTTCAACTAAAAAATGCTGTCCACTTAAAACACTTCTGTCCTCTCCTTAAGATGCTTTGCAACTTCATGACATTCAAATCTTGTGCAGAAATTATGAATCTCTTCCCAGTCTTGTATTTTCCTCTTCATTCTTTTAAATGTTCCCATGAGTCACACTGAGGGGTCACAGCCTTGTAACTTTTTTACACACACATGCAAAGATTAGACAGCATATTTCATAACCATTCATACCATACATACATTGTTAATTTCAGCATCCCTCTGCTAAATCCCTTGATTTGGTAATTGATTTATATCACAATAACCTCCATGGAAGACCAGTACTTTAAAAAAACCTGTCACGTTCTTCCCTTATGACCAGTTTTTCCCAGAAATATTTAATATCCCTTCTGCTCAGAGCTGCTCTCCAGGTTATGTCTCCTGAGTCCAGCTCAGGTAAACAATTTTTCACACTGACATTTTCTTTAGTCTGTTGTAATTCACATTCCACTGGCCCCTTTTCCAGCCCTTCTATGGCACGTTGCTTTTTTCCCCACACATACACTTTTTTATTGGCCCAAGGACAAGGAAGTTTCACAGCTTTTGAAACTGATCTAACAAATTGCATGGGCCATAAAGTTTTGCATGGCAAAGCTTTGAGCTCTGGCACAATTAGGATGTATTTTAAAAAGCCATGTTAATTCTAAGTATACATATAAACCTCTTGGTGTTGAACATTTTCCTAGTGGTAATATTAAATTTATAGCAGATATGCTTTCTGCTGCCTATAATTACTTTTTAAGATGTGCAAGTTGGTTAAGGTCAAATACTGCCCTTAAGGTGATATGCAAACATATAATTAAAATATTTTCCATTTTACATGTTATGAACAACTTATAAATATATGAATGAATGCAATAAACTTCAAATCCCTCTGAACCAGGTAATCAAGGAAAGACCTTATTAAATTTAACAGACAAAAGAAGGATTCTAATCCTCCAATTATGTATTTGAACTACATCTGTTGTGTTCCTCACACATGCATTAAAATACACACATCAGCTGGGAATGTCTTCAGTTTTATACTGGAGCAAGACAAATTAAAAAGAGGTGAGCACTGCCATTCTTTGATTGGATTGACCTCTTGTCCCAGGTTGTGTTCAAAGACTGTACATGACAGCTTTACTGGTGAGCAGAAAGGGAGAAAAAGGACAGCTGGTCCTTACAAATGAGAAATCTTACAATAGCTTCTGAAAAAAAAAAAAAAGTGACAAGTAGTAGCATAAAGAGAACTTCTAGAAATGCAGTGAACAGGACCAGAAGGGTAAATTTTCCTGAAATACTGAACAAAACAACCACCATCAAAATAAAATCTCGACAACGCCAGTAACTTCCTAGTCAATGAAAAAATAGGTGAATATGTAATTGGGCACACACATAGCACATTCCACATAACTATTTATTATCCTAAATTCCACAAGGGTCATTAATTCAGCACCAGTGAATCAAGCCTGTGTCACATTTTATATACATGCAACAGGATTGTCATTTCAGCACACTTTTCAGCAGAAAGGTGAATCCAGTAAAACAATCCCACACCAAAATTTTCACAAGTCTTTAGAGGGGTCTAATGGTTTTACACACAACGCTCAGCAAGTCTGCACTCCTTATGAAGTTTCATTAAAAACCTAATTTAAGTAGTTTTGAATTAGCAAAACACAGAATAAAGCTCTAACTGTTTTGTGGAATAAAAACCTTATAATTCAGTGGGGTTACAGAGAGGTACGTTTATTCTGGTCCAGGGCACATGGGGGATAGATCTTTCAAAACATGCACACCTACTTGAGTTAACAATGGGTTTATATGCAAGTAAGTTATATATATTTATTTTTCTTTCATGAATGAACATCATTTTCTTAGAGAAGGCAGGGTTATTATAATGAGTCTCAAGAACTGATTTCCATTCTCTCCGCCTCAAGCCACTCCTTCTTGCACTTGCGTTGTTCCTCCTGGTAATTCGGGTTGGTGGGCTTTGAGGATCTTCAGGGATGAAGTTAGTTGTCTTCCTCCTATGAACTTTTCACCTTTTGCTCAGAACTGGTTCAAACCAGTCTTGAGTCTGCTGGTCTAATTGGACTTATCTTGTTCTTTTGACACGTTTTCTGATTTATCATGGGGTATCCTGGCTGTTTTAATTGGCCTGGGCCTCTTGGTATTGCACCTTCAAGGACAGTGTGGGTTTTTGCACAGTGAGCTAAGCAAGTTCCATGATAAGTATAAAAGCATAAGTAAAATAAGAAAATAAGTATTATCTTAGGTAAATAAGCATAAGTAAAATAGGCATAAACAAAATGAGCATAAGTAGAATAAGCATGAACAAAATAAGCATCACAAGCCCTAAGTAAAATAAACAAAGGCTCCCCCTTCCCCTCCCCCCCATCATAACCACACAAAGCAGTTCATGTAATTCAATCACAATGAGTGCCAAAGTAGCAAAGACTACCGGGAGCAAAACTCACATATAGAGCAACATACAGACTTACCACAAGTCTAATAAAATACTATGTATCCATTAGAAGTGGAAAGATTAACTTGTTTCAGCAACTGAGTTGCTAACTAAGAGCCTTTTTAACTTTCCCGCTATTATCACGCCTGACTTGTCACTTTTTTTTAGTGCTCATCAGCACAATTCATCTACTGTCTGAGCCACAAAAAGAGACATTTTTAGAGTAAGAGATATTATTATGCGCTTATTTTGTGAAATAAACCCAAAACTTAAAAAAGAAAACCAACCAATATAATGCTGTAAAAGATTTTACTAAAGATAAAATACATTTAATTGCTTTCTCTGTTTTACACCTGATATCATACATATCTAGTGTGGATTACTGCATAGTTTCTTTTTCCTGGGGCAAAGACTGCAGATAAATCAATCATCACATGTTGAGTTTCATACAGTGTTTCAAGAAATTGTTTCCATTGCCATTTTGTTTGTTGTACAGTAATATCAACTACTAAGCCTGTTTTAATATGACAAGTGGATAAAATTCATAAATAGCTGAGTAGTCAGTCTCATTTGCTAAAACAACACAGATACTTATGAACCTAAATCTCTGAAGTGGTTTTCTGTCCCACTTCCATTTTTGTTTTTACTCTTTCAGTCTGCTTTTCCTTTATCAGAAATCTGGACTAAGACACTTTCAACACCTGGAGGACTTGGAGTCAATGCACTACAGATATCAAAGCCAGCTACAGAAGGTACAGACCCACATCAACATTCACCCAGTGCTTAAAATAACTGCATCTAGAGTTTGATCCAAAAAATGTTTGGGTTTTTTTCCCAGAGGAAATTAAACCAGAGTGGCCTAGCCTTGCACAAACTTTCTCATCCCTCATATTCAATAAAGATTTCTAACACAATGATCTGAAAAGTGTTACCTGAGTTTTTTTCTCACAGACAAGGCACATAGAAATGGAGTTAAAATTTATTGAGATATATTTTTATACACCGCAAGTCTTCCTTGGTACACTACTTATCTCACAAGGATTGGAAAGCTCTATTTCTGTAACAGAAAATAACAGTCAGACCACAGCAAGAAGAAGAGGTATTATAGTTTATCTTACCAGGGAGAAGTAGTACTTAAAACAACAGCAACATCACCACAAAAATAAAAAAAAGAAGAAAAAAAAGTGCACCCCAAGACACTGGTCTGGTTTGAACCTTTATATTAAAGTGAGCTGCTTTCAAGCTTTTCTTATCACATAAATAAAACCAACTTTCTGCCCTGAGAAGCACCAAATACACTGAACAAAGATTTTAGGAAACATACATAGTTTATTTCATACTCAACATTTCCAGAGACAAATCTCTTCTCTTTGAGGACAACACCTCACCAAATACCGTGCCTCAACTTCTCTCTCCCTACTCTACCATGATGCTTCCCACTACCAAGAATGCCATCACCAGAGAAGTCTTTTCAGGTCACCAGAGCCCAAAAAATACTTTAAAAAAATATTCAGTCTTTCATTTCCCTTAAGCTTGAGCAATCAAGGTAACAGCATAACAAGCTCCGAGCTGAAGGCAGATAGTAGCCAAGATGACAAGAGGAAAGCTAAATATTGCACAAATAGGGGATTCCAGCTTGAGTCAGCACAGGAATTACTGGTGTTCAACCAATTACGCCACTTGGTGCTGACCCTACAGTCATCGGAACACCTTTGGGAATGATTCAAAACTTTAACTTGGCCTCTAAATGGAGTCTCCTGTTGAGCCACAGAGGTGCTGTGAGAATTGTGACTGCAGGAATTAAGCACAGATCTCAAAATAAGTAAAATCAGTGACAAAAATAAAGTCAGAAAAGTCAAGACATTCCTATGTAAACAAGACTTCAGTCAAAGAGAAAATATTTTCTTCGTGGTAAGAAATGATTGCAAATCCCTTCCAACTCAGCATATTCTATGATTATGTGACAAATGTCTGCAGTGAACCTAAAGCTAGGAAATTATTCTGGGGAAGTAAAATATGGCTGAAACACAACTTGGTAAAGGAATGAAGGTGGGGCTGATGGCTCAGGACTAAGCTGGACTACAAGGCCAAAAGAATCATCCTCCATACTAACAAGCCAGTCACTCCCCCACACCTAAAAGCCCTGCTTCTCCTAAAGACACCCGTAAGACCTCAGAAATTCCCCTAATTATCCTTTTCAAGGCTTCACTTTTAGCTACAGCAGACTAAAGGGCAGCTATGACCAGAAGGTACAGCCCTGAACATCTGACCTACACCCATCCCTTCAGCCCCCTTATTCCCCAGCAACAATGTGATTGAATGGCCCTGAGATTTTTATATTTTGGTGAAGTGTGTTTTCTGCCAGTTTCTCTCTCTGCACCAGTATACCATGGGTCATATAAGCAGCAAAGTGCCAAATGAGAAGCAGAAGGAGAACAAGGACTTGGGAGAGCAATGAGAATACCTGCCCTCTCAGCAGCTCATAGCCAGCATCAGGTAAGCTGTCATGCAGATCCATACCCCACTTCAAAACATGAAGAGGTGTGGCAGAGAGACATGCAGAAAATTCTACTGGCCTCACCTACATAATTTTGGATAATCCAAAACAGCTGTTGCAACTAGTTCTGAAGAAGACTAGATTCTTCCAGCAAAACCAGCCTCATTCCATACACCACACAGCCAAGAGCACATAGTGGCTTTTGAGTACAGCCACAATGGAAGCAACCACTGACAATCAATGAATTCCATATGATTAACAGTTCCTGAAGAATTTAAACAATAAATTCCCTAATGCAATGTAAAACTTTGACTAACTTACACATAATTAAAAACTTTCTATGGGAGATATTTGAAACTAATTGTGTCACTACATTAGCTAGAAGTTAACCATATTTTAATCACTCCTCTTTTGCCTTGCAGTGTTAATTATAGTTTTGTACTTGCACAATTACAATTCACTCTAGGAAAATGCATACTAAAGACATTCCAATTCACAAACTTATTTCATGGTTTTGTCAATAACCACAAGCAAACAATATTTATGAAGAGCATATTAATATTTTAAAATAATATTATAGACTGCACTATGCAGAACAGAAATATAATATCAGGCATGGATTGCAGATACACAGTAAAACCTAAATTGAGTAGAATCTTCAAGATGACTACAACTTAAATTGTCAATCACAGCTTGACAGGACAACAATTTTGATATAATACCTTTCAAATTATAGACCAGTATAAGCATGGAAATTGTAAACACAAAATCTCAACAAGTTAATAGCTTTAGGGCCCTTTAAAGCATGGCTAAACTTAAATTTTTGTTTTCCATAAGTGACAGGCATGGTAATAAAAACTTTTGACCTGAGAGAATTTATTTTTAAGGCCACCTCTCCCTTTTCTATTACTCCTATTATTAACAGGAGCAGAGCCAGGTTGGCGGCAGACGACAAGAACAGCAGTCTCAAGACTACAAGGCAGGGGAGGAAGGGAAGAAGGAGATAAGCAGTGACCCACACCTTACCTAAAGCAGAACCAGAGCATCCAAAGCAGTAACAAGGCACTGAGCAAGGACTGAAATACTGTGCAATGAAAAGAAGGGTTTATAGCAAATAGAACCTGAATTGCATTCCCAAACCAAATCTCCAAGATAACCAAACTGCTGGTCAAAAACACCTACCAAGGGATATTCCTCACAGCAAGAAGGAAACTCCTGACTACCCCAGAGGTGCCGTGAGGGAGATAAACCAAATCAATGGGCAGGTCAGGACAAGTTGTTATGAATGCTATCCTGACTGCCAGAGCTTCCTTTTCCCCCACCTTCAACCTGATTGTGAATGAAATGAAAAGGAGATGGAGTGGCTGCTACAGGCCTTCTCTGGATGAAATACTGCAGGAAAGCACGCTCTGCAGTCTAGTCTCTTCATTCTCTAATGCAAAAGATGTTCCTGGAAGCATGGGACAGCAGACTAAAAGACACTTCTATGGCTCTGGCTGGCATGAGGGCGGAAAAAAAAAGCATTTCTATCCTGCTTTTTGTAAAGCTGCTTCAACACTATGGTGGTAAGATGACATGGGGGAGCAAGAGTCTCTTCTTAAGAAAATCCTACTTATAGGCCATTAGTCATTCAGCTACAGATAGAAATGTTTCTGGTGGTGGTGATGTGCGATTTCTCAGCTCTTGGGAAAACATTCTCTCAGGTTTACACAGAACCTGAAATTATGATACTTTGTATAGCACTTCTCACATGCTATTTTGTTTCACACCCTTTGCTCTTACTTTAAATCAGGTACATCAAAAGACAGTGCCGTAATTGCACTCCTAACTGCCAGAATGCTGCATGAAGTTACAGAGAATAGTTCCAAGGATTATCCTACCTTGGAAACACAAAAATATACCTGCTCCTAATGCTCAGCCTGTCTCTCCACACTGCAATGGAACACTAATAAGATTTTTTTATGTATTCCTCTACTTCATGGGAGGTTATACATCTTGAAAACTAATGGGACTTTGTCTAGGACATGGACTCTCACTGAAGGGACATGAAACACACCACACTTCTCATATCTTAAAAATCTTACTGACTTATTGACACAGCACCAAGTCATGCTGACCAACTTTAACTCATTTGTGTGGTAAGTCTTACGTTTAAGGAAATTTTAAAACCTTATTACTCCATTCTGCAAACAATCATGGAACTACAACACTCTGCAGGCAAAAACCCCAAACTTTCTATACAACCAAACTATTAAACATGCATACTGTTTTATATCTAAAAATATAATAACTATCTTCATTAGATGATAACTGATGGAAAGTTAAAAAATCAAAGAATGTATCACTGAGTATTAGTTTTCCACATTTCAGAATTCCTGTAGAACAAAATACAAGTATACCAGGAACACCTAGAGCAACAAAACAGGATGTCTTCCAGAAACTAGCACAGGTTTTTGAAGCTATTTCTGTATTAACCAGCAACAGAAATATTTTTCAGATATGAATCAGGAGACAGTGTAGATTTTATAGCCTCATATATTACTGGAAGTCTCACACATGCTAAACTTCAATTAAACTTCCATATAAACAAAGTGCATCCCTTAGCTTGCACCCAATCACCCAGCAAAGCTGGAAGTAGCAGAACTGAGGTGCTGTGCTAACAGAGGTGCTCTCTTTGATGCTTAAGGAAGCATTTTAGGTTTATTGGTGAATGACAGCACCTTCATGGAGCAACTCCATTGCTACAGAGCCAAAATAAGGAGCTCCTCTACCCTCCTGACCAGTTTTTTTCGTTGTTTTTTTTTAATGTAGTGTGAAAGAGGTACACCTGAAGGGTTAATGACTAGTTGTCCTCAGGCAGAACTGCACTACTCCAAGCCAGGGTCACAGTGGTACAAAGGATTACAAAATCACAACCATCCCTCTTGACATGCACATTCTGAATCAAACTGTGCTTCTCCCTACTTAAAAAATTCCATACCATTGTGATAACAATATTTTTGTACCTTCAGGATGCCATTAACTGAGGCACTCCATACTTTAACAATGGTATGCCAACTTTCATGATGATAATAACACAATGTAATATTATTATTAATTGCTACTTAGAATAATAACAATAAAACACCTCAGCAGCTAATTTAAGAGTGTGTCAATGCTGAAGACAGAGTCCTGAATGCAAAGTCCTGAATGTAAAGGTGTTTCCATCTGGCTATTTTTAAGTCAGGTGAAATTGAGCAAGAAGCACACAGTTGCTGGACTGTGTGCAGCACTTTGTAATCACCCAACTGTTTGGGTGATTCTTGGTTATATTTCCCATACTGCAATAGTGTCTGCTGCCACATCTAGCTTACCACCGCTTCCAGCTTCAATGTTTTCTCTCTTTCTAAGCAAGTTTAGAAAACTTGTAAACATACCAAAACACATTCATACTCCCTCTTAATCCATTACTGAAGTCTGAACCTCTGACCTTACCCACACACCTTTTATTTTGTAGCCTATACCTAATGTTATCCACTACCTATTCTCAGATATTCATTTCTCTTAAGTGTCTCTTTCCTTTAAAGGTGTAAGTGGTATGGCATTCTGAAATAGGCTAGTGTTACCTTGTAGCAGTGCACTCTCAATATATGGCTTGGAGAATGTCATGCCAGAAATGGGCTGAAGAAGAAAAACAGCCATCTACTGAGAATGCTTTAACAACTGATGTTTTTGGTGTAGTTTGAATGTACTTAATGTAAAACTGCAAAGTCACTGTCTTCTTCCCAGAAGTCCCTTGCCAGGACAGGGGGCTGGAACACAGATAGTGACCTCCTGTTATCTGGAACTCTCTCCCATTCAATGTAAATCCCCTTACTCTTACTGGCCTGAAGCCAGACTTCCCCCTTGTCCCTTATTGGAGCATTTGAATCCCTCCAAGTCCTTTACAAACCTGTCCCCCTGAATAAACTGCCTCTTTGTTCCTGCCCTAGCCTGTGCCTCTGTGTGTCCTTTCAGGGGGGCTCTCAGGGAGCACATGGTGGGGCTTAGCATTGAGCACACACTTCTCCTGGGTTAATGGATTGAGAATCCTAACTCCAGGTAGAAGCACCATATCGTTGCTGATTCCTTCAGCACACAACATTAACGAGGCTACAAGAACCACACCGCCTTATTACCTCTTTTTCCTACTTCCTCTGAGACTAGAATTCTAGAAAGTTTGTTGGCTTGCTCCTAAGTATCAGCCAGGACTTAATGTTTTCTTGCAGTGGATTCTTTACCTACAAGCCGTCACAGAAGTGTTCTGTGAAAAGCAAGCAAACACCAAAGGCATAATTGACTTCCACCTCATTTTGACTCCTATCTACAACAGACTGGGTATATTTCCAATTCAGGATCTGAATGTCAGACCAAGCAGTACCATCACTACCACGTACCTTGCAGAAAACTCAGTCTGCAGGGATTAACGGCCAACAGAGCATTGAGTACGCAGAGGAAGAGAACTGCCAGGCACCAAGATATGACTTCTGCATTCACTTATCAGACAAAGAACATCTTTAAAGATTTAACAAGTGAGCAAACTGAGCAACACCAGCAGATAAAACAGCCTGATAAATCAGCATATGCAAGCAAACTTTGCAATGTTAAATTGTCATAGAATCGATTGGATTGGAGAAGACCTCCAAGATCATCAAGTCCAACCCCTGGTCCAACTCCAGTCCATTTACCAGATCATGGCACTCAGTGCCATGGCCAATCTCAGTTTAAAAACCTCCAGGGATGGTGAATCCACCCCCTCTCTGGGCAGCCCATTCCAATGTCTGATTACTCTCTCTGGAAAGGTTTTTTTTCTGATCTCCAACTTAAATTTCCCCTGGCAGAGCTTACGCCCGTGCCCCCTTGTCCTATTGCTGAGTGCCTGGGAGAAGAGACCAACCCCCACCTGGCTAGAACTTCCCTTCAGGTAGTTCTAGACAGTGATGAGGTCACCTCTGAGCCTCCTCTTCTCCAGACTAAACAACCCCAGCTCCCTCAGCCTCTCCCCATAGGACTTGTGCTCCAGTCCCTTCACCAGCCTTGTTGCTCTTCTCTGGACCCGCTCCAGCCCCTCAATATCTTTCCTGAACTGAGGGCCCCTATATTAAAAATCAATACTAATTTAGGATTATTGTGTTCCATCAAGTAGTTACTGGCTATATCCAGATTTTAATGAAACTTCTAATCTGAACAACTACACAAAAGCAAATTCTAATAAATTATAAAATTTAAAAAAGTAATACTAAAAATAGTACCAATTAAAGGTAGAAAAAGGGGGTCAAATAAGTCTTTTTCTTTACCTTTAAAATTTTGCCTAGAAAGTTGAGCATATAAGTATTTCCTGATTTATTCTGGTATCTTCTATAATCTGATGTAATATTAACAGAACGATTCTAAACATATAACCAACTCCAGTATTTCAGTGTTTGCAGTTAATTTGCTTTTTTAAGGATTTTTTTTTTTTAAAAGGAAGGGTTGTTAGTCTTTCTACCATTAGATGCATTAACTCTCCCTCTCTCTCTCTCTCTATATATATATACACATACATATATATACACATATATACACGCACCCGCATATATACATATATATTCACATATATACATATATACACATATATAAACACACACACATATATATTTACATACACACATATACATATATACACATATATACACACACATATATACATATATATTTACATATATACATATATATATACACATATATACACACATACACACATATATAAATATATATTTACTTATATACATATATATACACACATATATACACACACATATATACATATATATTTACATATATATATACACATATATATACATACACACACACACACATACATAAACACTTCATTATTTTAAATCCACAAGAATATTCACTTTAATTGAGATAAGACTAAGCAGAACTACTGCACTGTCTGAGCTTTCCTCTCTGAAATACAGCAGGAAACTGCCCCCAACAGCCATCCTCATGCTGCTTTGGTACCTCAGACCCTTGCTGTAAGGACTCAGCCAAGATCACAGAGAAAGTCAGCACTGTTAACAATCCTGGTGAGACTTTGCTGCCTCTCACCCAGCTGTCCAGAAAAAAGATATTCTGCACATCATTACCTATCTTTTGGCTCACTCAGCACTTCTTACACAGCCAAAGGCAGCATCAAACAACATCTACTACCACAAGCTGAGAGACAAAAGTGAATTTAGAATTACACTTCACAGAGTAAAGCCTCAAATATTAATTGCATATAAAATAAGATTGCTAAAACGCTAATTCAATGTCAAGACTGGTTTGGGTTTTTTTTAATTTGTGTTCCTGTACTGCCACCTAAAGATCAGACTGAAAAAGAAGAACAGTAGTGGACAATAAGACTTTTATCTGTAGTCTTGGAAATGAGCAGTAATGTTTTTTCTGATACCTGGCTTTGAAAGATCACTCTAGATTCAAACAGATCAAAACCAGATTCATGAAACAGTTCGATTCCACGTCCCAGTTTAGCAGTACTTCACCATTTTTTTAATTTCTATCCACTACCAAACAAAATTTAAAAAATTTAGATCTATGTATGGCTTTCTGTATCATTCACTAATTTAACAGAGTCCACTCAATAAGAAGTCACTGACTTTAGGAATATCAGCTTGGGAAGTCTTGATCTATAAACTCTGTCTAGCCACAGTATATTTTACAAAGGAAGATGACTGGTAGAAAAATATTTTTAACTTCCTTATTTACCTTTTTAAATTTAACTGATATCACTATTTAAAAAAAAAAGAAACACAAATGCATAATCTTTCATGATAAACCAAGCTGATAACACCACTGTTTCTCTCAACAAAACATGCCCTGGTTATTCATCCACAACCCAACACTTCAGATTCATTTTTATTCCACCTGCTGCTGCACTCAAATTGTCTTCCAAAGTCTGCGGCCTCTCACAACTTCAAGCTGAAAAGGTACAGACAGTCACCACCCTGAAGGACTCTGATATGAGTCATCAGTTGGACTTGATAAATGTATTAGCTAAAAATCTTTTTTATTTTCATTTTGCTTCTGAGGTAAGCTGAAAGCGTGACTTAGAATACATTAAACCAGAGACTGAGATGTCCCGAGATAAAAAGCACATGAAGCAAATCACTGGGATTGTTTCAACAAACAAAACTTCAAATATTTTCAAAATAAAATTTAACAAAACAAACACACACACAAAAAAACTAAAACCAGAAATAAAGAAAAAGCTAGCAGTATTGGATTTTTTCCCTCTCTTCTTCACATCGTGGCAGTTATACCTAGGTTTGGATTACCTAGTACGTTTCAGGTCTTAATATACAGATCTACAAACACCTCATCACAACATGCCTTGTTGGGAAATTGCTTAAGGTTAGAAAACAGGTTGGTTTGTTTGTTTTTAAAGTAACACAGGAAGCTACTGTGAGTTTGTCACATCCTCTTGAAAGGGCTTTGGGGAAGGCAGTAGGCGTTTATTGAGCGCATGTCTCAAAACCACGTGCTCCTTACTCGGGATAATCCGCGCGGGGGACAGCACATCCAAGGCACGCCTTGGTGCCTGTTTCCTGGGGCTGGTGCTCGTCACCTCTGCCAAAGCCCAGGCTAAGGGCACAGCTCCGTTTTGCCCCCGCCGGGCTCAGGAGTACCCAGGGGAAGCTGGACCCTCCAACCACTGCCGGCTCCGGCCAGCTCGGGAAACCCACCCACCTCCCCGCGGGCGAGACCCGGCACAGACCCCATCCCGCAGGGCACAGGGGGCTCGTCCCCAGGGCACGGACCCCCATCCCGCAGGGCACAGCGGGTTCCTCCCCAGCACAGACCCCCATCCCGCAAGGCACAGCGGGCTCGTCCCTATGGACAGACCCCCATCCCGCAGGGCACAGCGGGCTCGTCCCAATGGACAGATCCCACCCCGCAGAGCACAGCGGGCACCGTTCGAGCACATGCCCCCCTCTCCCCCGCTGCCGGCACTGCCCCGCCCCAGCGGAAGGGGCGGCGCTGGCGGGCGGGACACGCGGCAGATGCGGCCATGCCGCCCCGCGGTACCTGCGCAGGCAGCGTTCGCAGAGGCTGCCGAGCTGCTGCTTGGTGAGGACGTAGGCGAAGGGCTCGGCGCGGTAGAGCAACTCCCCCGGCCGCAGCCGCCGGCGGGCACGGAGCCCGCTGCCCTTTCCCGGGCTCGGGAAGCGCTCCAGCGCCGCCGGCTCCATCCTGCCGCGCGCGCCTCCACGCGCAGAGGGGCGCGCGGGGCCCCGCCTTTCCCACGTGACGCGGCGCTGGCGCCGCCATCTTTAGTGAGGGCCAAGGGCAGGATGCCCCTGCAGGGGCTGAGCCAAGGTTTCCTGCCCTCCTGTGTCCTGGCCCAGCGCAGGGCAGTGCACTGACAGGCCGTGCGGCAGAGGGCAGCCCTCTCCCTGAAGGAGGGGTTATTTAACAATCCCAGCAGAATGGGTAAGGTTGGAATAGGCCACACTGGGTCAGTCTGGTCCAACCTCCCTGCTCAAGGTCATACCAGAGCACATGGCACGGGATTGCATCCAGATGGTTCATGAATATCACCAGTAATGGCAACTCCACAACCTCTATGAGCAGTCTATTTCAGTGCTTGGTCACCTGCACAGTAAAGAAATTCTTCCTCATATCCAAGTGGAACTTCCCATGCATCACTTTCTGCCCATTGCCCCTTGTCCTATTGCTCGGCACCACCAAGAAGAGCCTAGCTCCATCCTCTTGGAACTCTGCCATCAGATATTTCTACACATTGATGAAGTCCAGCCCCAGGCCATTCTTTTCGAGGCTGAACAGCTCCCTCAGTCTCTCCTCATGAGTCAAATTTCTTTTAACACATCACGCTGTGATGCAAACTGCAGTGGCTGTCAGTGTGTCCATGGCCAGCTACAAACTGTATTCTGGAGTTTCACCAGTTGCTTTGTTACTGGGTTGGTTGGTTGGTTGGTTGGTTGGTTGGTTGGTTGGTTGGTTGGTTGGTTATTAAAGGGCAGTCACAAGATGTCTAGTTATAAATCTTCTTAACCATGATACAGGGAGCCCTTGTGACACACACACACCTCTCAGCTGCCACAGTTCAGTCTCAGAAGAAACTTGAAGTGATAGGAAGTCCCAGCTGCCACATTAGCCTTGTCCACCACCATTCCTGATTCATTCCCGTACCCTCCAAGCTTCAACGTTGACATGGAAGTGCAAAAAACCATGAATGAAAATAAAAGTGACACTTGAAGGTTGCATCCCCACAGATTTGTATGTAATAAAGGGAGTTTCCCTGGGCCCTACTCAGCCCCAGCCCAGAGCCAAGGGCCACAGGGAATCAGAAAGCCCCCAAACCAGGCAGCTGATGCCTGTGAATGCAACAACTCTGCTGCATCCTTCAACATACTGCAAAAAGAAAATCATACTAGTTTTGTATTAAGATCTAAGGGTTTCTCAGTGACTTTTCTTGACTGATGCAACATTGAAGCCAGCATAGAATGTCAGATCTGAGACATTGTGTGTAAACCCATTTATTGCAGATGATACATCTTTCCATTCATTATCTTGAACAAAATATTAAACAGTTTGGTTAAAAAAGGAAAAGATATGAAAATGGTTCTGTCAAAAAACATCCCAAAATGTGACATTATTTAGGAGCTAACATATGGATGTATTTCTGGATCTCTTGGTGATCCAAATAGAAAGAAGTATGGCTGGGCCAGGAACTGCTGGGCACCTAAGTCTGGCAGTGTTTATCACTGACAATGGCCCCCATACATCAGATTGCTTTTTGTCAAAGCCATCTGTTAGAGGGACCGGGTAAATGACAAGGGGAAAAGCAAAACTCTTGGAGGATTAACTGAGAGCACTAATCGGAAATGCTGATGCTCAAAGCCATGAGATGTTGTGCTTTCTGTATGGGTCTACACAGCTTTCGTTCGTTTGTGAGATTACACACTGATGAGGCTAAACGTGCTAAACTGCAGATCGACTGTGGTGTTCTTTATTACGCCTATAGAGGGAGGTAGGGCTTGTGTTTTGAAAAGGAGGGTTGAGTTGTCCTGGCAAAGAACACGGAGACAAAGACCTAATAGTTGTGCAAAGCAGGTATGTGTTACTAAAACACACTCAAGTTGTGTTTTCAGTAATGATTATTTCTGTCTGCAATTGTTTCCATCAAAGTTGCAAGGTAATCAGGAATGACAATATGCATATCCAAAGTACTGCTATCGGGAAGAACCAAGGTACCTCTAGTCACAGGATTCTCACAGAAAAATGTATTTTGACATTTGCTTAAATGCTGCAATGATGTGATTCATTACCAAAAGAACTGACAGCAAGCTGGCTGTCAGTGAAATCATTATGCACATTACTACGTTTAGCTTTAGCTCTCCTAGCAAATTTTTAAAGTGTTCAATTACAGTGATGCTGTGAGATTCTCAAGAATTATCCATAACAGTTATTAAAATATTAAATGATTACCTCTGTATCTGGCTTGTATGCTTTACCTCTTTCACCTATTTGATCTTCTGCATTTCCCTGTCTATACTGTTGTATTGAGTTTCTAAGCAGGCATTTCCCAAAACCTGTAACAAAACCCCAGTAATATCAGAAGGTGATGTCTATCTCTACGTTAAACGTTCAAACACAGGAAGATGGTGTTGGGAAAAGCCCCCTCAGAGAATGTTTCTCACCATACCAACACAAAAGGTTTAGGCTTGGAGTCCCAGGAATGAGGTCCAAAGATGACTGATGACTTGTAGATTGAAGGTTAATGGTCGGGTGGGATGAGAAAACAGAACCCCAGCACCTGGGGGTGGGGAGAGGTTTTTCTTTCTTTGTTCCCTGTGTGCTGCTTTGACTTTTCGGGGGTTTTTATTTGGGCAGCTGCAGAAAAAAGAGCCACAGCTTGCTGGTGAGCTCTTGTTTTCTGGCTCTGCTTTTTGCTTTTCCCCCTCCATCTCTGGGCACCCTGAGCTTCAGAGAGAAAGAGAAGAGAGGAGAGACACAGCTCCTTCAGGACACTGTAGACCTTTTTTTTTTTTCCCCCTCTTTTTGGGCNCACATAAATACATGTGTATATATATATATATAGTTGTTAAGAACAGTTATCCTTCTTATATCCATTTTCTAATTAAAGTTCCTTTTCTTAAATTTAATAAAGAGTGAGGTGATTATTGTGGAGGAATCCTCTCCTCTGCTTTTTGGTAAACATTTTGGTTTTTCCCTCAAACTAAGACACTCTATTAGTGGATAAATTTAAGAAATTAACTTAAAGTTCTCCCTATGAACTGCAAATGTTGCCCTCAGTGAAGAGCTAATATGAATACACATTACCAGATCTAATTTTCATTATTTTCTGTTTCCCATATCAGGTTTTCTCACTCACATGTCCCAGCTACTGTAGCAAAACCGAGGTATGAATACTTGAAAGGACTTTCATCAGTTTGGCATAAGTAAAATAAGACACAGAAGCCCAAGATCAGCTTTCAGCTGACATTGCATTTGAAGTAATATGAAAACATAATTGTAGTAATAGAACTTTTCTAGTATAAATAAGCTTTTAACACATAGTAGACATTTTCACTGCAGCATTTGATAGTTTGACTTCTGTATAAAGAGCCTGGAATGATGATTCTGGGTATCTACATCTACAGTTTATAGACTGGCCTGCCTGGGAGGGCCATTCAACATAGACTTTAAGCAATGGTGATCAATGGAATGCCCAACTCAGATGTTTTTGAAAACATCAGTCTGAACTTTTTGAAAAGCATAATGACAATAGGGCTATATATTTCAGTAACTGGTTATTTAGCCCCTGACACATTTAGTTGAATTTAATCCCTGTTATCAGCATGATGTTTTTATATGACCAATTCATACACTGAACTAAACAGGTCAGACTTCTCAACAGCTATTTGAGGTGCATGACACATTCTGGACAGAAGGAGCTGTCAAGGTGTGTAATGAGGGCACTTTTGTGGGAAATATCACTTAATTGTGGCTGATGCTGCTGAATTAGTCACACTTCCTTACTGCTGGGAGACACCATAGTGGAAAACTAGCTTTTCTATCTCAAGACAGCATGTTTTACGACATGAATTTAGAGAAACAATTGCAGTAATGAAATAATTCAAATTCTGCTCTTTAGTCATAAATGTGCAATAGCCATTCCAAACAACATGGCACAAAAGGGAATTTTTCTGGGAGCAAGATGTGGCTCAAAAGACAAAATGATACATTTTGGATTGTACAAAATCTGTGTCACTAACAGCTTAGAATAACTATCAAATAATGAGTTGAAAGCTTGTAAGCACAGACAAATCTTGTATGAACATGTATCTCTTGAAGAGGTCTCTTCACGTTCAATGTTGGTGTGCTAGTGAAAAATTGATTCTATAATTAAAAATCACTGCAGAAGCATTTTAAGCACAAATTCATAATAAGTGTCACTCACAGTAACATAGATTTTATCTGTTGATTTTTTTATTAGGAACTTTACAAAGCCATTCTACTTTTATTTGTGTCTTCCTGCTTCAAACACATCAATTTCCTTTGAACTACAGAAGCAAGTTTATGAAGTTCTTAACTGTGTTTTGTCTTTGGGGTCTTACCAATAGGATCAACTACATCATTAAAGACTTGCTTAAATTATGAGTAACTGACTGTTTCATTTAGTGCTCCTTAACTACCCCTAATTTCCCTTGGGCTTCATGTGCTTGCTGCATGTTGTGTTCTATCAGCTGGGGACAGCCAGTGTGCCTAATTTTAGCAGGGATGAGTTCAAACAGCCCACACAAGGAAAGACGCAATAGCTGTTCAGAAGGATACAATGTGAGGGAATAAACACCTCCCACTGACTTCTTGTCCTTTCTGGAAAAGTTACTTGTTATTTCCATTTTCTTAATGTTTACAGAAGAAAGGTGCTGGTTTGCTAATTAAAGGCTTGCAAAGCTCAGGTTGGAGTTTCCAATCTGCAGCCCCACAGATTGCATTTAGACTGACAAAATAATTAATTCAACATGTTTCTCAGGAAGCCTCTGGTTCTTCCTATCACACTTCCACATCTTAAACTACACCACAAAATCTGTTTCTCGGTTGATATGTTGATCTTTCTATCAACATTATCATTATTGCCTGTAAGGCTGAGCTCCAATTATTAAAATATTCAATGCTGAACAGGTCTAGTAGCCAGTATATACACATTCCACCTTAACAACCTCTTACAACAGCATCTACTGTGTTAATTACTACAAGGTCACAAACCCTTCCTCTAGATCAAAAGTGAACTGACTGTAGAATTCAACTTGACTGATCTTCTAATTCCAAGTGGCAAAATTTCTCATTAACTGGGCATCATAAGGACCAAGTTTATTTCTATTTGTGCTTGTTACGATTCTAATATAGTTAATAGTAAAAATATAGAAAATTGCCATCACAGTCATGTAATTTTCTTTCACAGGCAGATAGATGGCACAAATGATGAGTGCCATTGGAAAAGACTTAGCATCTCTACAGCTATAATCAATATACAAACTGTGATATACTGATGCTTTAATATGGAATGCCAAAAGCAATTTTTTGGCAGCTCCTCTAAGAAACAGTGTTGGAAGAGCAGGTACAACACTTAAAAGTGTTTTACTGGGTAGATGTGTCATGTGTGGCTTAGATCAATGTAATACATGACCCTCATGTTTCAGATGTTCATGTATTACATTGGTCTCGGGAGAAAAGGAAAAAAAAAAAGAATCCACAGCCCCACTGTCTGGAAATATTTGAAATGAGTATGTATACTGTGGACCTTCTATTAAGTATACTGTATGAATATTGTAACCTCCATCTCATCACAGATTCAAAGACAGGAAAACACAGGAAGAAATAAATTTGTCAAAAAGTTTCCAGCTAATCAGTGTAATTTTAAACATCTCTTTATAGCTTAAATAGTGTCATAGCACAAAACTATGTCAAGAACAACTGAATTGTGCAACATTTTCAGATGTTGGTGCCTATTTCAAAATACTAGTTATGATTCACTGTATCTGGCACAGTAACTCACAATTGAATGCACTTTTGTAAATGGAAAACTTTACTCTCCCACAATAGAAGTCGTTCCTGTAAACTTTAGCATGGAGATCATCTTTTCTGAGAAAGTCTAGCATTTTGAGTGAAATTGCATTTTGTTTTCTCTTTAATAGCATAGTTGAGGGTTATTAAACTGGAAATATTAACCTGCATTTATATGCTGTTTTCCTAGTTCCAAGTTCTGTCTTTGTATTTACGTGAATCAAAAGTAACTGAAGAGATGGCTGCCTCAATTTTCCATCAACAGATGGAGAAATATGGCAAAAGCAGTTATGCAAAGGAAAGGAACACAAATGGCACAGGGTTGGTTAATAATCATAACATATGACAAACCTTTATAACACAATTTAAAATTTGAATGGGAAGTGAAAGTTTACATTCAACATTATCCTACAAAAGCTGTAATCCTGTAACAGTAGAAGTACTGAGTGGATAGCATCAGTTAATCAATTCCATAGACCTACTTAATTTTTCACTCCCCATGTATCTATTTATGTACAACAGTAATTTTCACTTTTTTCCATCTCTTTCATGAATACCAAAACCATTTTTATAATGACAGGCAAGTCTCTCTCCACATTTGTGATCAGGGCTAAACATTGCTTACACTTAGCCTTAATAGTAGATTTCTGTGAGCATTAAATCTCCTCATTTCAAGTCCCAAGTTATGCAATATTCCATTCCTTCCACTCACAGCCTCCTGCTGTTGCATTGGGGGTCTTCAGCGTTGGCTCAGTAAATGCTGCTTTCCAGCAGCATCAAAATAAAACAATTTTCTTTCTTTTCAGTTCATGTTTGAAGTGTTATCAGCACAGTTAAAGAAGTGTATTTAGGCAGTAGTGGTCTTACATTTTATGCATTGAATTCTTCTCCTGGGATGATTGTATAAGACATCTTGCTGCAACAAGAGCAAGGTATTTTGATTCAAGGTGTGTTGGGGGGTGATCAGCACAGGAGGCACAGCAGTGTTGTAGACCAGTGGGTAAGACAGTTCCCACCTAATGAGACTGGAAAAGGTGGAATTGCTTCTGTTAATGCAGGTTTGCCATTCATGGTCAATTTACAATGCAAGTTATCTGAACAGAGATGTGAACAGAAAGCAAGCCTAAAATCTTCACAATCTACACTGTTAACACCAGCAACACTCGGAGACAAACTGCAAATTAAGCCTCAGCCTTTCCAGGAGTTTCATGTTGCCATTAGGAAAGTTTACCAGCAGCTTCAAGAGATAGCTGCAGTCTAGTTAGCTGAGGGAACTGAGGATGCTGAGAGTCAATTTTTCCTCCACAGCAAGAACTGCAAGAGGAAGAGAGAAATGAACAGTCACATCTATGCCTCACACTCTGCTTAAGGAATATAATTCTGTGTTTGGAGTGTTTTGGGCACTACTGTTTTCCAAAGCCTGCAAATAGCTCAGCCTTCACCTAAATGGCATTTTATTAACTAGTGCTTTGCTAAAGAACCATATTTTTGGCCACAGCTCTTTCTAGAGGATACAGTAAGACTGCAGAACCAGTACAGCATTCTCAAACAGAACAGTTCTAGAACAGAAGAGAAATTAGGAACAGGTTGCATTATATAGTAATATGGCTAAAAATAGAATGTTCATAGCATATGGGTTTGAAGTACATTTTTTGTACATACATTACACATTAAAGAAAGATATTGTCAAAGGTTTCAAATAAGATGATTTTATTTTTTTCCAAATTGTTTATACAGCACTGAATATTCTGGTGACTTTCAGACCTTAAAAAATCCCTATACATGTATAGGTGTTTGTGTATTGTATTGTAAACTAGTACAGATTGTCCTGTGTTATTTTCAAAAGAACTTTTCCCCAGGGATATTACAATCATTACTTAAAGCAACTCTCAGTTAATGTTTTATCATGCTGCCATTATCTTGTCTTATATTAACACACCACTATTAATTTTTTAATATTTTGCTGACTTTAGACTGCAAGGTTTTCAGGTAACAAGACAATATAGCAGACTTGGTGGTTGTAAAGACCTGTGCATTTTGGTAATCTGTCAATAGGGCATTCACATCACTAAGAACTAAAATACAAACCAGACAAATAACCGTTGTTTGGTCTGTTAACGTTTTTCAGCTGTTGTCAATATACAGCAGTGTAACAAAGTTCCATTTAAGTGGTACGTCCAAAAGCAGCAAGTGACTAATAAGTTCCCAGAAAAGTTGCCAAGTTTGTCCATTCCAGATAGGATTGTGCTCATGTAACTGTGAATCCATTACTTTCATCCTGTGTAGAAGGGCTCTTGTTATTTGCTAAATTTATTTTCCTGTTTGGACAGGAAATCATCTAGTTAATTGTACCAGTGATTTTAGTTAAATCATTTCTTATCAAAGAAATCTTCCAGAAGTGAAGGTGATCTTCCAAAAGCTTTACAAGTTTATGGTCCTTACACTTTCCAAGACATCTTCACAGAACCATGTTTCAGCAAATGTACTAGAGTTTTGCAAAGCCTCAAAAAGACGCTTATAGTCTTCTGGATACAAGTCACGCACTATAGCATTTTTGGGAATTTCAAGCTCTTTCAGTAATTTGCTACTATTGTCCAAGCTCCATGAACTGAAACAAACAAACAAAATCATAATGGAGCATTTCTTTCTGTGAAAAATTAAAAAGCAAGAAACATTATCTGACAGTCCATTTCACCCTTTCACAACTTTTAGAAGAAGTTAATCTCTTCCTACAACGTAAGTTGTTTTCAATTCATACTGCGAACAGGAAGAAACCTCTGCTAATAAGACACATAAATACAAATAAAGTCCCCAGCAGACACAGACAATACCAAGCCACATAAGCCTCCTCATTAAAGGGTGAGTGCCCTCCCTTCCTCATCCGCCCCAAATGCCTAAGTCAGTAACAGGCATCACAGCATAAAAAGGGGTTGTACTTCAATGCCTTGGAAATGAAAGCCAAGGTAATCCTCAAGAAGATGACTCAGGACAGCATGAATTAGTGACTTACACCTCCCAGGTATTTTCTTCTATATATAAACAGATGTATCCACTCTCTCTACATCTACATCATTGCTATGAAAGCTAGACCTTTATAAATCTGCACATATATTGACTATTTCCCAGACAGGAAAAAGGTGTATGAATACACAGAAGATTCACATTAGAAGCCTTCAACTTCCTGGCTGAAGGATTGAGTGGAGACGAGGTACACCACTGAGCTTTAAGAGAGAAACCCATTAAGGCTCTTTGCACTTTTCTTTGCTAAGAGTTACTGGAATTTAGTTGCTTTTTCTTCTTCCTCTTTTCTGGAAATTAACTTTCATAAGCTATTATCAGCAAATGGGAAGTATATTCATTCTTTTTGTCAGCAAATAGAAGTCAGCGTTTTCCAGGCTGTAAACAGTTTCCATTTCTGGGAAACGGAAATCTACTGATCATAAAACAAACATGAATAGCTCCAGTGTAATACCAAAACCAATAATTAGAGTTGCATAATGGGTAAATAAGTCTAAAGCCTAATTTTTTAATGAGATTACAGCCATTTGAGGACATCCCCATTCCTCCTTCACTAACCTTCAGCTGTTTTTATTAGCATGACTTTGATGTCTGGTATAAACTGAAACTCTTTTTCAGCTTCTAATTTCCATACCTGCAAAACTCTTGGTGGCTCTATTATTATATCTGTAAAGTAAGTGAAAACTTCTTGCAGATACATGACCTCACCTCCACTGAAGGTACAGTGAATTACTAAATACTTGTCAACTTTTCTGTCAAACCCAGGTTTCTATTATCTGTGAACACAGGCCAGGAACAGTCCCCGAAATACTGTATTGTGGGTTGCACAAATGAAATCTGTTCTACATGTAGATAACTAATTTTAAAAAAGCACTGTATTTCATCTGCAAATAAATACTGCTTTGAGAACATATGTTAATATTTTCTTGTATTTCTCTGAAAAAAGTATAAAAACTGTAATTCTTTCTTACTTACTTTAATCTATCCCTAAGTCTAGACTTAGGTTTAGCAAGACACTGTTTCACCATGAAGATAAAGGTAGCTGCATTTGTGGGCTTCAAGCCTCCTGTAAAGAGATTTTGCTGAGGAGTCAGTCGTACCAAACACAAATGGTCATTTGGCAGCCGCTGCAAGAAAAACAAAATAAATCTCTGAAAAAATGATAGTGTCTATCTTTAGCTAAGAGTTTCATCTTTGCCACCAGTAACATTTCTTATTAGAAGTCTTAACACGATTTCACTGGAAGATGAGGCTTCACCTCCCCAAACAGGAGAGGAAATAGAAAACAAAAGAAACATACAATCATTTGGGGTTTATTTTTACATTTTAAGACTGAACTTTCTTAGGTGAAATTTCTGAGCTTGATGTGAGCTTTCAAGGTATTACACAGCCTATAGTATTCCTATACTATGCAAGGTATCAGATCCCTTCAACTACCTGCCCTTTGTATAAAAAGATGGAATTGAGTGTGACACTTAGACAAATATTGCAACATGAGGATTTTATGAAACTGGGATGGAGTCTTCAACTGAAATGTCCTTCTGTATTAGCAGCAATGAATAAATTGTCCAACAGATCTCACATTCGTACTTCTCCTAAATCTATCGCAACACACCTTGCAGAACCCACCTGATATGCCTCTCTACATGTCTTTGCAGCAACACAACTAAGCAGGTAAGACACACCCAGCCACTTACATTCACTTATAGTCACTTATATCTTACAGAAAAACTGCAAACAACTGTCAATATAGTACCACCGCAGTTTTCTGGGGTGGGTAAAACCAAATATTAAGTAAACATACTTTTATATTACTAGAACTAAATAGGGATATTCTTCTATTACACAAAGAAACGTAATTACTTCACTAAAAGAGAAAAGTAAATACATTTACACAAGGTATTTTTGCACTTCTCAAATTTAAGATTTGAGACTTGAGTTTTTCAGCAATTAACTAGCACATGAAATCTATAATGGGCATGTGAATAACCATTTTAAGAAAAAACAGCAGCATACTTATTGTGTTATTAACTGTGGTAACACTTGTTTTGTTCAAGCAGGTAGATGTGACCCTGTTAGTAACTTTTTCTGAAAAATACTTTACCCATTCATATTCTTTTCTGCTATTCTTTCACCATATTTTTTCCGTCATAGACACTAAAGGTACGAGTTACAGTTTCTAAGCTAATAGCAATTGTTCACTCACTTTTTGATGAATCTACATGCTGGCTGTAGATTTTAACTAGCACACTTCTTAAAAAATATATCTAAAGAAGCTGTTAAAAAGTTATCTTAACCTTTAATAAAAAGTGGTTTAGCTGCATCTTTAGAAGAAGAAAAGTATACACAACAATCTTACTTTAGATTTTGGTATCGCCAGTCCCCCACTTTTCATATTAGTTGCAAATGATGACCAAGGTTCCTACGGGAGGAAGCAAATATATCACAGAATTAAAGCACTTTGTTAAATAGACTATTTCAGTCAGAAGGGACCTACAACAATTGTCTAGGCCAACTGCCTGAGCTATTCAGGGCTGACCAAGTTCAAGCATGTTGTTAAGGGCACTGTCCAAATGTCTCTTGGGGCACTGGCCACCTCTCTAGGAAGTCTGTTCTAGTATTTGACCATCCTCTTGGTAAAGAAATGCTTCCTAATGTACAGTCTAAACCTCTCCTGGCACAGCTCTGAATGATTCCAACGTGTCCTATCATCAGATGCCAGGGAAAAGAGCTCAGTATCTGCCTTTACCCTTCCCCTCCTCAGGAAATTGTAGAGAGTAATGAGGTCACCTCTCCTTGGCCTCCTTTGCTCTGAACTAAACAATCCCAAAGGCCTCAGCTACTCCTCATATAACACTCCTTCCAGCCTTTTCACTGGCTTTGTTGCCACCCTCTGGATGCATTCAGAGACCTTCACATCCTTCTTGCGTTGTGGGACCTAGAACTGCTCAAGTATTCAAGGTGAGGCTGTACCAACTCTGAATTCAGTGAACAATCACCTCTTTTAACCAGCAGATGATTCCATGTTTGATGCACCCCACGATGCAGTGCGAACACACATGGCTGCCAGGGAACACAGTGCTGACTCAGGCTGAGCTGCTGCCAACCAGTACCCCGAGGTCCCTTTCTGCAGGGCTGCCCTCCAGACACTCCTCTCCTAATTAATACTTGTGCTTGGTGTTACTCCATCCGAGGTGCAGAATCCAGCATTTTGACTTGTTTTCTTTCATCCTATTAATCATTGCCCAATGGGCTAATCTCTTTAGACTCTGTAAGACATCCTGTCCCCCAAGAGAGTCAACAGCACCTTCCCATTTAGTATGATCAGGAAATGTGCTAATGGCACATTCAACTCCTGTATCCAGGTCAATGGTCAATGTATTGAACAGGACTGGCTCTTGAATTGAGCCCTGACCAGTGGTCAGCCAGGTGTAGCCCCATTCAGTACAGCCCTCTGAGCTCTGCCCTTCAGCCAGTTCACCACCCAGCACCCTGTGAACTCTCTCATCCTGCAGCTGGACAACTTCTCCAGAAAGTTGCTGTGAGGGGCAGTATCAAAAGCCTCACTAAAATCCAGAAAAATGACACCCACCACCTTTCCTTCATACACTGGGGAAGTGATCTTATCATAGAAGGATATCAAATGCGTTAAATGGGACTTTCCTTTGTGAACCCCTGTGCATGATGATTGCATCATTTTTCAACTGCCCTTCAACAATACTCAATAGAATATTCTACATAATTTCTCCAGGTACTGAGGCTAGATTGACAGGTCTGTAGTTCACTGGGTCTTCCCTCACATCCTTTTTGTAGACTGGAGTAACACTGAGCAGCTTCCAGTCAGCAGGGACCTCCCCAGACTCCTGAGACCTTTGGCAGCCAACTGAGACAGGTCCTGCCATAATTTCCACTTGCTCCTCAGTACTCTGGGCTGAATCCCATTGCATCCCATGGACTCATGAACATTCAGCTGATACAGCTGGTTCCTTACAACTTCAGTGCAAAGTCACTGTTCTCACACTCATGGTCCTCCAGCTCAGAGGACCAGGCAGCCCAAGGTCTATCAGTATTATTAAAGACTGAAGCAAAAGACACACTGAACGCCTCCACTTTTTCTTCATCCCTGTTAGTCAGATAACCATCTTCAAAGAGTAGCATTCTTCAACTCCTTAATATTTACCTTGTGCTACAAGGTATTTGGAAGACAACAGACAGTGAAACTTAATTTCAGATTAGAGGAACCCTTAAATTATGAAGGTAGGTTCCTAAAAAATGGAGCACAAACAAAGATGAATCTGAAAAGCATAAACTAAGTGAAAGTTGATGGCTATGTGTTCATATGGAGGCAGGCAAACAACATAAGCCATTTTTAAAACTAAACCATACTACTTTTGACAAGGTAAGATAGGTACTGACTAGCAGAAGCAGGTATGCTTGGAACATGAAAGCACTAGGACTCAAAAAATTTTCTACTGAACACAGCTTAGGAAGTCCAAAGCATACATGATGGCAAAATTCAGAGGCCATAACAAAGAGAAGACTATGACAAATTAGAAGAGCAGACTTCTAGTCTCACACAACCCTTAGCAAAATGGAAAAGACTTATCTGTTGTGTAAACATCTCTTTCTTATCTACCAGCTTCTGGGAATAAAAGTTTTTGAGTACAGTGGCTTGCAATGAAAATACTGACATCAGAGTGAATAATGATGCTGCTTAATTGAGAGTTTTACACAAAGCATGACTATTTCAGCTTTTTACATCAATACTTTTTACAAATGTTTGCAACAGTTCACCAACTAATTTAAACATCAAATTAGCTTCCAATTAGCTTATGACAGTAAACCACTATAAACCCTTTTCTAACATTATGCCCATAGCATTAGGCCGCATCAGCTGGTACAAAACACTTACCATGTGCAGCAGTTCAATTTCACATCCTATCTGCGCAAGTACAGTAAGGGCTTGATAAGCCCACGCTCGCCCAGGCTTTCCTGTTAATACCTAAAATATGGCAAAGAAAGAGCTTTTTTGTTGCAAAAACTGTTTCTTTATCTTTGCAAAATCGATATATAGATATAGCTATATAGAGAGATAAATAAAACAAGTGGTAAGAAATTCAGTTAACCCCAAAATTCCAAGGTAGAATTACATGAGAACTCAAATACATATTTTGTGCTATTTTAGTACATCTTGTCAGAAAACATGACTAGAAGACATTATAAAGGCTAAGTATTTCTTTGCAGCAGTTATTTGATAACTGAACTGTGTATGACTCTTCAGCATATACTTTCTGGTCCCTTTTAAGGCAGAGAAGTTTCACACAGAAGAGAAACAGGATCGTATTTCCTAGAAAAACCGTAACTCTGAGTGTTATCAGTTTGCACTGATAAGGTAATATTCCTAAGAAGACATACAAGCAGAGTAAGGTGACCTCACTGAACATTAAGCAACTTGCACAATCATCCAGATATTACAGATCAAACAACTCTTCAGGCAAGAAACAAAGAAAAGCTTGTGATTCTTCTCAAACAGGGCAAGGAAAGGAGTAGATTGTAGCAGGGAGATTTAACTTCTCATAATAGACTTACACAGCCTTGTCATATAGTAAAAAACCAAACAAAAGCAACAAAAAGGAACCAACAGTGCCCACTAAAAGAAAGTTCCAACAGCTTTTACTACACAACTCTCATTTAACAGGGTTCACAATAAAGCCAGAAAACTTAATAAAGAAAAAACCAACACCAGCACAGTGACTGCACTAAGTGAATGGGCTTCCCTGTATTTACTCAAAAATCTGGCCATTAAAATCATGCCATGCAAGCAGGTATTTCAGTGGTGTCCAACCTGTCATTTTGCAGAAGAATATACTTAAGACTTAATTTTTTTCAGTGAGGTGTTAGACACAACACAGGTTGTGTAAGCAGACCTCGGTCTTTGTCTGCTTCAAGTAATTAAAGGTTTATGGCTCTGTATGAACCTTGCAGTTTCTCAAAAAAAAGGTATCCCTGACGTGTAAGTACAGTTCTAGAGCTTTGGGACAGTGCAAATTATGAACATGTAACCCAGAAAGCTGCTCAGCACCTTAGTGTACAGAACTTTAATAAAAAGGTGTGTAAATCATTCTATTTTGCCTCAGTTATTTTCGGTAATGCACACAAAAGTGGCTCAAGAGACCAAGTGCATCTCACTGAGTATTGTATTTACTTGCTTGTAATCCTCTTCTCTTGCATTTTGAATTCAGTCTCCATTGATTATTACATGCAACTAGTAAACAACCTTGTTGCAAAAGCATGTTACAGGATTTAAGCACCTCACAGTTTACAATGTAAAGCACCTATTCTGCTGCTGCATATTCTTCTCGAGGACCAGTCTCCACACTTGTAAGATTTGTGGTTACATGACAAGAAAATGTTTCTTGGTGGTGCTATTACTGCATAAAGAAAATAAGTAGGAAGCAGACAAGACTTAAAAATTCTGGTAGAAAACAAATTAGCCAGCAAAAACATTAAGTACACAACACAAATGGCTTTGTGTTCAGTGAAGCACTACATCTTCATTACCTGTAAAATGCTTTGCACGTACCATGTATTCTCTTTCACTTATAAAGACGTTGAGTTCTACTCTTCCGTATTTGTATATGGAATTGCATTCATATAGGCTGAAAAGAAGCCTCCAAAGTCTGTTTCTTTCCAATGTGTGTGGCATGATTCCAAAAATTCTCAGCGGTACATCTGTTTCAATAATGTGTAAGAGTATTTTTAAAATCTTGCAGTATGTATTAGACAATCTCATTAACTCTAATTGTCTAAACTACAAACAATTAGAAGAAAGTCTGTGAGCTCATGTTGTTCAACAATGAATACCATTCAAGCCTTAGTCAAAGCTAAGCCCAGTCTGTGCTAGACTAAACCTTTAACAGACAAGAAAACACTTAATATCCCATGTTGCCACATGGAGTATTTTTGAAGCTATCCTAAGTATATGTAAAGCTGAAATGTAGAAAATAGTATCCATTAATCCAGCACGTGTATTAAACAGAACATACAGCTCAAGCAAATCCCAAAGATTTTGCCAAACTGCCTATGAACCCTTCAAACATATTTGTAGTATATGTGATCATATAAATATACCTGCCCTCCAAGGAACTGCTGCTACACCCATGGTTTCAAAAAGCTTGTCAGAACACACAGCAGGTGGTTTCAGTGTTCCACCCACCAAAGGATCCAGTCTGAAGAAGTCACCATAAATGACCTTTAATTGTCCATCCAGGCTATTTTCTAGGGACTGAATAAAATCAGCTTCAGTTGAAGAAATCTGGATGCAATAACTGGTCTTGCAAAACATCCCACCCAAACAAAAAACATGTTCAAACACTACCTAAAATTGTTACCCAGTCAACAGGAGTCAAACCTCAGAGCTGCTTTTCACAGCTGATAAAAAGAATTGCGTCCTTCATTGTGCAGGGCATTTTGACACTTTTTGTGCTGTGCAACTTGAGCTTTGAAACACAATTTTAAATTAATAAGATGTTCTGCAATGGTGTTGTTTTTTAAAAACCAAAGAACTGTACTCAACTCACTTCATTTAATGATTTACATCTCGAATTATTCATACATGCAGAGCGAATGCCTTTTATACACATTTTTAAGTCAGGTTACAGTTGTTGGTTCCAAACCAGCACTATAACACAATCCTTTTGATGCAACTTGTGCAGGTCTAAGTCCGACCCCCTTTGAATCCATGCAAAGCCCAGGTCAGCAGGAGAGGACAACACAGGTAAGTGTCTTAATATGCAAGTGTCAATTACAGAAAAACAGATTAAATAACACCATGAGATAATCAGAATGACTAAGAGTATTTTTACAGATTTCTTAAAGCAACATACAGACCTCTTGTTTAAACATACACAGCTACAATGACTCTGACTAGAATAAGTTTCAAATTTATGCATGAAATTATTCATAGGAAGACTATGTATGAACTTGAATTCCTGTATACACAAAATGTCAAATCAATTAATTAAAAATATTCTACATGAGCAATGTGCAATACCAAACAATACTTACTGTAATTAGGCATTATTTCAGATGTTACAAGTAGCAATTACTGTCTAATTCCTTTTTGAGCCAACAGCCATTACGCAATTTTAAGTTACTTTCTTATTTTCCCTTTAATTAGGTTTTAGAAATATGCAACTGAATCAAAAGCATACCTGTAAGTTTGGAAGATAAGCTAAGTTACTTTCCAGAGCTACCACTCTAAGACCTGCATCCAGCAGAGTTTGAGTCAAGACTCCAGGGCCTGAAGCGGGAAAATAAAAAAAAATATTAAAAATTTTAAAAGCATATTTCTGTTTCTACGTAATGTTCTTTAGTGATTTTCCCAACACAACACTTGGGACATATCGCCTTCAACAGGAGACAGGTTGTGTTAACACACTTCAAAACAAGGGTCAGAAAGATGATTTCCAGGCAGCCTGCCAGAGATTGCTCACTCTGGGCCATTGACTTAAGAGTTGGACTCGATGATCCCTGCGGGTCCCTTCCAACTCAGAACAGTCCCTGATTCTGTGATTCTGAATCACACTAAGGGCAGCATCACAATGGGATACCGAGGAAAGCTGTAGATAACGTTTCAAGTATTTCTACTTTTTCTTCTGCCAACTGAAGTATACTTTGAAACCTTACCCATATTTCCTCTACAGATAAAATAACACGTTGCAGAAATGTAACCAAAACAACAAAAAAAAAAGGAAACCAGATAACACTGCAGGAACTTAAGGAAAAAAAAAGAAACCAGACATTAAGTAACTGTACCTGCAACCCACGCTCTTGGGTGTGCTTTTACTGACACAGTCCGCCTACAGACGCAGACTATTACCTGCAAGACACTTACATCTCTGCTTGGAGATGCAACAAGCAAAGCAACAGCCAAGTTCCAGCAGCAGTGCCTGCAGCCTCCAGCCCGCGCTCTCTCTCATTACCCCGCAAGCTCCGCATAAGGGACCCCCAGGCCCCTCCGGGGCACCCCCCGCAGGGATCCCGTCCCGGGCAGCCTCGGAAGGCAGCGGAGCCGCCCCCGCCGCCCGAACCCCGGGAGAGGCAGCCCCCGTCCCTCAGCCCTGACCCCGCAAGGTCACTGTGCCCCCGCCGGGCGCGGGGCCGGCCCCGAAGAGCTCACCGGGCGAGAACTCGAGCAGGACGGGCTGCGGGCCGGGCCCTGCCCCGCGCTGCAGGCATTGCTGCACGGTGCGCGCCAGCCGCGGGCAGNCTGCGTGATCGCCGCGGCAACCGGGGCGTCACTTCCTCCCGGCCCGCCCCGCCACCAGGGCTTCCGCTCCGCCGGGGCGGGCTCTGCTCCTGCCGCCTCCCCCCGCTCCGTGGTGCCCGCCCCGCGCCGCCGGCAGCCTGCGGCACCGCAGCTCCGCGCCCCACGCCATGCCGGGCGCCGGGGCCCGGCCGCCGGAGATGCCGCGCCGCTGAGGTGGGTGANGCCTCCTGCTCATCCCGGCCGCCGCCGGGAGCCCCAGGGGCGGGCCAGGGCCGCCGGGCGGGAGGCGCGGGGGGGCCAGTGCTGGTGCCGGTCCGGGTGGTGCTGGGCGCCCTGCCCGCCTCGGCCGAGATGCATGGGCGGGTGCCGGCGCTGCGGCTCCTTCCCCGGCGCGGAGCCCCTGGAGCGGAGCAGGCAGAGGGCTGGGGCGTGCGGCGCCGGCTCGGGAGGGGAGGCTCGGGCCAGCCAGGAACGCTGTGCTGGGCGCCCCGTGGAGCGATGTGTGCGCTCGGTGCGCTGCTGAAGTCCCAGGAGCTACGTATTTAGTTTGAGGTTTGCCTGGGTGTTTCACGGGAGTCTTTGATGTCCGCGTCTGCAGCAAATAGTCACTCCGGGACTCGGTTGTTTGTATCGCCTTGCCGCCCTGAGCAGGTGCAGGATCCTGCTCCGGCATCGGTCCCTGTCGGCTTCTTTCTGCTCCGTACCTTGTTGCAATTGCGTTTTAGGTTAACACAGTAATTCAATAGCAGCGGCGTTGTCCTTTCAGCAATGTCTCTATTGCCCTAAGGAGCAATAACTCTAAGAACATCCTCAAAACGTTTTCAAGTTCTGAAAAACTGCACTTCATCCTTCAGTGATACTGTGATGAAACCTGTCAGTGGCAGGTGAATGGCGGCAGTGTGATGGAGAAAGGGAGAGAGAATCCTCTCAAAAGTGTTTCCCTGCTCCCTGTGCAGTGTCTACAGGTCTTCAAATTAACAGGTCAGAAGTAGACTTTCTGTATAAATTTGTGAAACTGCTTAGTTTCCTATATCTCATTTCTCTCTTTGTTAAGTGAGAGATTAACACGTGCCTACTTAACCAAACAAAGTCATTTTCTTTGGCATATCTCTCTTAAACAGAAACTGGGACAGAAAATTGTGGCTTTGGTTTTCTCTTTTTGGCGGATCTGCAAGTGGTGTGAAGAGGGGATGGGCTTAATTTAGAAAAGATTGTAAATGCCTTGTCAAATGCAGCAGTTCTTCATATCTGCAATTGATTTTTAAATACTCTGCTTTTTTACACTGAGTGCTGTAATAGTTTTCCCTGTGCCTTAAGGGAAATGGACAGACTGTTCAGCTGGATGATGGGATAGACCTCAATCCATTTTTAAACTGGACTTTATGGTTTTAATAGCTTTTCCCCTCTCTTAACTAATTAGTCTGATAACTCAGTAATTTGTAGGACTTTTAGAACATCAAGCAGAACTTGGTTTTCTTAGAGTAATTGTTTAGTCATGTCCTATTTCCACATTCCATATCAGAGCTTATTGACTGCTCTGGCCACAAAAAGATTAGGTATAGTTTTAATTTTAATTTTTGAAATTTATTTTTGCCAGTCAGAGCACTCAGGAGTGCTTGGCTCATCACTGAATGGGATATTCAGAATAATTGAGACTATTCAGAGGAGTGTTTTCTAATTAAAGACAAAATGCACTGACAATTTTTCATATACTAGAAATTATACCCTTTTCCACATATCTTTCTTTACTTTAGCTTAGTAATTGCTTGGATTGAACTACAGATCTCTATAGGTTAAACTTGTTAAGGGGTCTTTTCCCTCTACTAGAACTGCCAGATATAGACTGAATCTTGCATGCATAAAGGACTATCTCTTTAGAACCTGATAATTATCTTTGAAAAACTGTTGAAACCTTAGGAAAATGGTAAGTTATGTACATTTTTTTTAAGAAATTACAATGCAGATAATTATTAAATACATTGTAGTGTATCACAAGTACATTTGAGCAGTTATTTTTACATTAATGGCTGATTGTGGCATATATTTTCTAATTTAATCCAGCTATCACCACATGCAAATATTCAAATTTACAGTCTTACCTCATAGAGTCTTATGTCTTTGTAATCTACCTGCATTGTTGGGTGCTCTGAAATTATTGTTTCCTCCTAATTATTGTTTTCTGAAATAAATCAGAGGGAATCAAAAGGGCTACCTGTTTGTTTGGATTCCAGTCTGTGAACCAAAAGAGCTCATTAGTTGTGTGCGTCAAAAAGATAGTAAAGAGATATTTTTTCTCTCAATGGTTCTAAATATCTTTTGCATTTACCTTTATTTGGCTTAATTTAAAGGTTATTTTTCAAGTTAGTATTAGAGGATTAGTTTTGTCATTATTATTTTGCTATGTATTAACCACTTAGCCATAGTAAATATTGACAATCATTTCTATGCAAGGGTGAAAATTGCAGTAGTACATAAATCTTGATCTCAGTTTTTCAGGTTCTTATGCTCATACTTCATTTTAAGTACAGGTTTGGTAGAATTTCCATCTTGCACAAAGAACATTGGGCAATAGGTAAATGGAAATTTGCAGGATCATATTTGTTCTTGTCCTAGTAGTGATACTTATCATTAGAGTTTCCTATTTGGCTCAGAATACAGATTAAGTTGGAAAGGTTTCCCTGTTACCAAATACCATCTCTAATGTGAATTTTAAAAGAAGCTTACAACAGAATTGATGCTCAGGAAAAGAGCTGAAAGAATCACTTAAACGTATTTGCTTCAGTAATGTGAAAATAAAATGACCTGCTACACGCCTGAGTTGGCAGAAACGTTTCTGCCTTGCTGAGATGCAGAATGCCACAGAATTATCATTTTCACTTATTTCATTCAGCATACCTGAATAATTTTGTTGTAGTATTTTGGATGGTGACAAAGGAAAACAGTAAAAAGAGTGGTAAGAGATTCCTTCAAAAGTGCTGTAAGCACTGCACACTCAGGAAAATAGTCTCTATGAAGAGGTTTTCTTTAAAAAATCAGTCAGAGAGTAGCCTCATTCTTTTGTCATGTTTTCTTGTCATTGCTCTCCCCCACTCCAAGCCCATGCATATACACAGGAAATCTCCCAAGAACTGAAGTAATATTTAATCCTATGCCACAATCTGGCTTGAGATCCATTAAGTTTGCAACCTGTGGGTTGTATTGGATGTCTTCCTTCGAAATGAAAGTCAGTCTTTATAATGAGCTCATCAATTTTGTATTTAGGTCTATAAATCTTATTTCTTTCCTATATGCCGTCTGTTGACAATTAAAAATGGCTTGACACTTGGATAGGAGGCAGGGGCCGGGGAGGGGGGGTTGTTTTTCTGCTGTTTGACCAAGCTATTAGTAGAAAGGGAAATAAGAATCCAAAGTTCCTTGGAAGCCTGCCTGCTCCGTGTGACAGTGTAGCTTCCAGCCTAATGCTGAAAACCTGATTAATGGGGAGTTACTGTCCATTATAAGTTGGTTGGATCAATTGTGCAGATCACTGGAGGGTGAGTGCCCAGGTACCAATTCAGTGAAATGATCAAGTAAGTTCTCCTTTGAGATAATTTCTGAGCAATAGGTGTATGGTCATGTATGTTAATGTAAGTTTATCTGGGGAAAATTGTTAAACCGTTTCTCCTTTGCTATTTTTCGCATGTAATAACAAGCTGTTCAGTAGGAAAGTGTTTTCATGCCAGGTACAGATTAACTTTGCAGCCTTGCAAACGCTACAGCAAAGTTCAGAGCTGACAGAAGAGCCATTAAGCATAAAATTAAACATTTTTAAATGAGCAGATGCCTTGGATTCTGTCCCTACAGGTGCTAAAAACACTGTCCATGTTTTACTTCTCTTACAATGAACACTAAGCAGCAATATTTTTGACATTTCAGCGGAGAGGCAAAGGGTTCTGTAGTGTGAGGATGGTTGCATAAGCTGTGTATTGTAAGGCCTTTTGGCAGGGGTACAAAGTTTCTCACTCTGTGCTTTATGTTCTGTGTATACAGAGAAATTCAGTCCCTAGGGCTATCAATCTGGCATCTTTCATCAGCACTAAATTTACTGCAAATATTTTTGGTGTGCATGCAGGGAAAAAACCCTGTTAAATCTGTGCGGACAGGAGTGAAAACATTCAAATAGGTGCCTTTTCTGTTTATTTCTCCCAGGATTCCTCTTCTAATTCTGGTGAGCGTGTTCTGCTGACTCAAATTGACTTAGTACACGCTTGTGTGCATCTCTTGTCCTAAGTCTTTATTCTGAAGGCTTTTGCAGCATTACCTTGCTCAAGAGCTTGGCACACTAAAGATTTTAATACTCTTTTACTTACTAATCTATTTAAGAGTATAACCGTGATGTCTTTGAAAGTGTCTGGCTAATTGATAAGAAAAATGTAGAGCTTATAGTGACCTTAGCACCAAATGTTTCTGTAGACAAAATTTAGTGTGTTGGGTGCTTGATTTTGAGGAACAGAGCTGCTCAGGAGCATGAAGGTTTTCCTGCTGTTGTTCCAATACCCTGTTCCACCTGTACCAACTGAACTGGTAATGCATGACCTTGGAATGTGACCTTTAACACTGCTTTTCCCTGTCTGTGTGATTAATTTTTTTTTTAATGTTGTTTGGAACATTCATATTCCACTGCAGAGCAAATTCAGATTAATTCAAAGTAACTTAATGTTTAAAAAAAATAAATAAGAATCTAAATCTAATCTTGGCATTTGTTTAATCTTTGTTACATGAGCATGTTGGGTTCACTTGATGAATATGTTATTGAAATAATATGGAAATTTGTGATATATATTGGAGGTGCTTTCCTAATGTTTGAAATTTGGAATTTTGTGTGCTTTTGGCCTCAAAGTGAGGGCATGATGGTCTTACTGCTTTAGCCCATACAGTAAAGCTGGACCTGCATCACAGTTCAGGTGTTGTTCATTCTGTTGTTACAGTGTTACAGTTGACCAGTGGGAAAATAAACAAATTGGGATGCTTCTGTCCTGAAATTACAACTTTGTAAGTTTTTCAGTAACAATGTGGCATCTTCCTTGACACAGAATCGTGTGTTCATAGAATAAAGCAATGCGCACAGAGTAGAGCTTACTCACTTGGTCCCAGGGAGATTTTATGACAGTTGGCATATAAAATTACCCTTTGTCTAATGTTGTTTTGGTAGCTGCTTAATTTCATATCTGGATTTCTCTTTTCTCATGGAAGACTGTTAAAGTCTACTACTTTAGCACTGAGATATGACATCAGTAACACAAGGAGAAATAATAATCATTCAATGTCATTATAGGCTATGAAACCCCTGCCTTGATACCATTGACACTGTCTTGCTTTGGGTTGCAAGTGAAATACGGTTTTTACCATCTTACAGTACTGATGATAGATTTTCATATAATCACAGAATCGATTGGGTTGGAAAAGACCTCCGAGATCATCAAATCCAACCCTTGGTCCAACTCCAGTCCATTTACCAGATCATGGCACTCAGTGCCACATCCAATCTCACTTTGAAAACCTCCAGGGATGGTGAATCCACCACCTCTCTGGGCAGCCCATTCCAATGCCTGATTACTCTCTCTGGAAAGAATTTTTTTCTGATCTCCAAGTTAAATTTCCCCTGGCAGAGCTTGAGCCCGTGCCCCCTTGTCCTATTGCTGAGTGCCTGGGAGAAGAGACCAACCCCCACCTGGCCAGAACTTCCCTTCAGGTAGTTCTAGAGAGTGCTGAGGTCACCTCTGAGCCTCCTCTTCTCCAGGCTAAACAACCCCAGCTCCCTCAGCCTCTCCCCACAGGACTTGTGCTCCAGTCCCTTTGTAGTATTTAGGACTTTGTAATGAAAATATCTTTTTTTCTTTTGATGGAAACTAAAGTGGCCTTAATGATAGGAGTTTTCTGAAAAACTGATCTAAAACAAACTACATCTCTGTTTACAGGCAGAGGCATTGCAAGCATACATTCAAATTTCCAGTGTAGAAACCGATAACTTTGTGCTTTGATCTATTAATCAAATGTATGTGTAAATTGTTAGAGATAGCTCACATAGCACAGCATTTATTTACTCAATTAGAGCTGAAATGAATTTACCTTAATAACTTCCTGTTGGAAAGCAGATTTTAAACAGCACTTAAGGCTAAATTCACCACTGGGTTTATTTCACCTTCATTAACTTCAATCAAGTTACACCAGTGATTCATTTTTTGTGGGGCTGTGATTTGCTGTACATAGGTCTCTTCTGGTTTATACGTGATTGAGTTCTTGCTCATGCATTTAAGGCCCAAAAGAAAAACCAAACAAGAGACTAAATTTAAGCATCTGAATCGTACCTCTTTACAGTCCTTGTATGGTCTCCTTTACCAAAGTATTTATTTCACATATATTTGTCATTTAACTGTATTCATCTTTGCTACATCCCACTGAAATAAAGCAGCACTTTGTAGTTAAAATATGCATTACAGATGATGTGACAGTGTGACTGAGTTCATTGAGCGGTTCAGAGCAAAGAAGGGATTGAAGTCAGTCATTCGTATCTGACAATGCCTAATGTAGAAACTAAACCATCCTTCCATTCAGAAACTTAGAACAACTGATGCAAGATTTTGGTAGAGCTCCTGGATATTCTGATTTTCTACTGATGACAATTGTTGAAGCTCTAACAGTTCACTCTGTTCTTAACCTTCTGGCGGACCTGCAGACCTGATAACAAAGGGACTGCAAGTATGTAACACTTACAGACAAGAATTGTTTCATAACTTTTAAGGGTAGCTTTCCATTCTTTTTGTGGTTTCTCCCGGCCTTGACGTGATTTTGGGCCTCACTGAATATTTTGGTAATGCTAATTTGTATTGTTGAGGGCTATAAAACTTGCTCATCCCTCATCAGTACATAAGAAGTATACAATTCAATCTCATTGTGAAATTTAACTGTTAGAAAGTCTTTAACACTCTGGTTCCTTCAGTTGGGCAGCTTTTAGATAATTGCCTCATTCTTCTTTCATTTCCATTTAAAGGGACTCTGTTCTATCATCTCTACATGTTCATGTACATTTAAAGTTTTGTCATGAGATCATTAGAGATTTTATATCATTGTAAGTTTTTAGCAACCTCTTATGAGGTGGTGGGATCTGTCAGCGTTCTCATGTCCTTGTAAATGAAAGATTTGGATAAGAGTGAGTTGAGCTGATTAGTTCTTATAAACATATTCTGTGTGGATTTGCAGGACTTTTTTTCCCTGTAAGAAAAAGGTACCTATCCTAGAAAAGATGCATTAATTATTCTAGTGGTAAGTTTTTAATTTTTGTTATGCTTTGTAATCAAACTTGTGCACTGTAGCGCAACAAAAATCTGTGAGTTCTTCATTTAGAAGGAAAGTACAAAAATCAAAAAAAGGCAAATTGCTACTTCTCATAAGACTTAAAAGGAGGTTCATGCATCCCAAGGCAAGACCAGTTACTCATAGGTTATTTCTGACCAATGTTTGCCTAAAGGATTTATAAAAGAGCTGCAGGGATGAGAGTACTGCATTCTCCTAAAGCAGTCTATTCTTCTGCTTTTCTACCCCTACCTGAGATATATTCTGGTGTTTTGTTGCAGACAAGAGCAAAAAATGAACACGTTAAATGGTGACATCACCTTTTATTCTTATAATATTCAATGAATTTTTTTCTAGTGAAGCTTGAAGGCCAAAACTTTTCAGACACTTGGGGGAATGATCATTGTGTATTTTGAGTGCTGACAAAGAGATTGTTTGTGTGAAATTTTTGACAGAGCTCTGTCATATGTTCTACTAAAAGCTGCTATTTCTTCCCAGACAAACTTATTGTATTTGGCTGCTGACTGAAATGTGTGTTTATAGTAACATTAAATGTGGAATAGTAGATTATGCCTGGCAGTATATGTTTATCATTGTTTATTAAAGCTGTGAATAAGCAGTATGACTTGGAAGCTTAGAAGTTGAAAATAGCATGTGTAACTTCCTCTCTAAACCTCACTGTTCCTGCTGTTTATAGACGTGAAGATCATCGTGCCTTTAAATGCCACTGCCACTTGAGAAATGTCAGAAAGTGCCAAACCACTAAATGGTTCACACTCAGACCTTTTTGTAAATTCTGTGAAATTGGATAAACCATTGCTGTGTCTGGATACTTCTTGGAGGGCAGCAGACTTAGCACATTTGAAGAAATAGATCTCCTAACCTGTGCATCTGACACAGAGTAGAAAACACATACAAAGATGTTTTTACCCCTAGTACATTTTTTAAAGCCTAATACGGGAAACTGAACAGTTAGCATGATTTAATGAGATTCTCTCATAGTGAGGCTATCCAGTAATGGGATTGTACGTAAGACTATCTTGTGAAATGATAAACCACTAATGAGGCTGTGCTATGAGACAGCACAAGAACACAGTAATGTTTTTTTCCGCAGAGATGTCAGGTTGGAAAATGAAAACATACAAATATTTTTATTTCCCTTTCTTTTGAAACAGTAGCGTTCTAACTATTGTGTTGCACATAACACACAATGCAGAGCAGAATTCTGCCAGCTGGAAGTGGTCTGGCTTTGTGAGATGATTACAGCTTAGGTGAATTGCCTACCACCTTTGCTGTCTCCTTCCTTGTGCAGCAAGTTCTGTCATGGTCAAACATATCTTCAGCAACTAGTACTTTTCTTGGTTGTGGTGAGGCAAGGCCACTCTGGCACAAGGCTGGTGAAGGGAATGGAGCATAAGTCTTGTGGGGAGAGGCTGAGGGAGCTGGGGTTGTTTAGCCTGGAGAAGAGGAGGCTCAGAGGTGACCTCATCACTGTCTAGAACTACCTGAAGGGAAGTTCTAGCCAGGTGGGGGTTGGTCTCTTCTCCCAGGCACTCAGCAATAGGACAAGGGGGCACGGGCTCAAGCTCTGCCAGGGGAAATTGAGGTTGGAGATCAGAAAAAAATTCTTTCCAGAGAGAGTAATCAGGCATTGGAATGGGCTGCCCAGAGAGGTGGTGGATTCCCCATCCCTGGAGTTTTTTAAAGTGAGATTGGACGTGGCACTGAGTGCCATGATCTGGTAAAAGGACTGGAGTTGGACCAAGGGTTGGATTTGATGATCTCGGAGGTCTTTTCCAACCCAATCAATTCAATGATTCTACTCTATGATTCTGTGATAATATTGTGGGTTTCTTTAGGTGTGTCTTGGCTTCCACATCAGACAAAGAAGCAAACAGCTGTAGAGAAGTTGTACTTGCACTTCACTAAAGAACACACGGGCCTTTTGTTTATTAGCTTCTGTAACAGCATAGTAGGCATTGGCCTTTTTTCTTGCAAGCTAATGAACTTGTAATGCTATATTGTGTGCAGTTTTTTACATAGTGTCATGTAGCTACTGCATCATTTAGAGTTTCCTCTCCATCACTGAATCTTCATTTTGGTAGTAAATGTTCATAAAGTAACATCAACCTCCTTCCTTCTGTGTGGACATTAATGGGCAGTAAAAAGAATTTGTAATAGATGTTTTGATTGTGTGTGGCCATGATAGTTTTTACATTGCTTTATATTAATTTGTGGAATATTATTTATCAATGTGAAAGGAGACACTAACATTTAAACATGCTCTTGTAATGTATCTTAACACCAGCTATCAGAAAAATCAACAGATCTACTCTTTTTAAAAATATATGGCATAGGTTTAGTCATTCTTTAAATTTTAGTATTTCTACAGTTTTACTTTTTTGTTCTGTTGCTAGAAGCAACAGCTCTGTAAACACAATGATACTTGTTTCATTTTCCCAATATTGGCTTGATGGTTTTTTCTCTAGGACTTGTAAAGCTGCTTGTATTTAAATAAAAAAGGAGGAAAAAAATTACATAACCCCCTGCAACAATAAAGAAAATTAAATTCCTTTAATCCTAGGTACTGTATTTTTTTTACTTCTCCTGAAACCTGATACTTGCTTAATTCCTTTTTTACAAGGGTGGGGATTCCACAACATCCCTAGACAGCCTGTTTGGTTGTTTATGTAACAACCTTTCCTAGACTGAATAGCTGTTGCCACATGTAGTGCTGTCCCTTCCTCTCTAAAACTCCCTGTGATCCAGGTTCTCTTCTTTCTTCTGTGTATAATGTGCACAAAACAAAAATACATGATTGTCATTGATTAGTGTCTGGTAGGACATAATGAATTCTCATGTGCCTGTTACTGTATTGTATCTCAGGAGAAAAAAACCACTTGGGCTGTTGGTCAGTTTCTTGTTTGGTATCTCATTATGAGATGCTTTTCATTATAACAAAATGACTGGTTAATCCCTATTTCACATAGATGGGCTTCATTTATTCCAAAAGATATGGGGTCTTCTGTTTGTCTTAGTGAATTTCATGTTACTCTTTTTGGAACACTTATTGCTACAATTAGTTTTGAATTAAATTCTCAAAAATGCTTATAACTGCAGATTTTGTACAGCTATTGTGTTTTATCATTACAGTTTGCATAGAAGCAACACTAGGAACCAATCTGAAAAGCCCATTCATTTTAAATAGTGTAATGCAGGTGATATAATGGGGAAACTCACTTTCAAAGAATTAAAATACTCAAATCTCTTTAATTAGCATAGAATAGTTGAGTGGAATGAGAATGAGAGAGAGAGAAAGTAGTGGTTTTGGCAGAGGAGCTTTTTGAAGGCAGTGAAATGGAATAAAAAAACAATTTAATGTAAATTTTTTGAATGTTAGAAGATACAATCATAGAATCGATTGGGTTGGAAAAGACCTCCGAGATCATCAAGTCCAACCCTTGGTCCAACTCCAGTCCATTTACCAGATCATGGCACTCAGTGCCATGGCCAATCTCAGTTTAAGAACCTCCAGGGATGGGGAATCCACCCCCTCTCTGGGCAGGCCATTCCAATACCTGATGACTCTCTCTGGAAAGAATTTTTTTCTGATCTCCAACCTCAATTTCCCCTGGCAGAGCTTGAGCCCGTGCCCCCTTGTCCTATTGCTGAGTGCCTGGGAGAAGAGACCAACCCTCACCTGGCTAGTACTTCCCTGCAGGTGGTTATGATTTTGATCTCTTCTGTAAGATACTTCCAAGATCAGTGAATGAAATACTATGCTGTGTGCTCAGTAAACACTCACAAAACCCACCAGCTTTACTGGACAGAGGAGCTGTATTAGTATGAAGGTTTAGGGATGGTGATACTGTTTGCTTGTGGCTTTGCTTTGTTCTGTTCTTAATGCTCTTCAGATTTCATCTGTGCCAGGTCAGGAATGATCCCAGTTCTTACTAATTTGTGTGTATTTGTGTGTGGGTTTTGGTTTTTAGTCCAAAATGCAATCCAAACAGCTGTATTTGTAATTATATTTCCATAGTAAGGATAGATGGAAAAAAGGCTTTGTACACACACAAAAGTGAGTAACTAAGAAAGTTAGTTGATGAAATTCTGTGAAGTTGTATGAATGACAAGAGAACACTGATGAGCATGGGCTTTTCAAAATAGAAATTGACCTAAAACAGAAGTGAGGGCCATGATATTTATCTAATGTGCAGTATTGTTTGTCCTAAAGTAAATAAACATGCAACTAATTTCTTCAATACACACTTTGTCTTTTACATGCTTGGCAAATATTTTCAATTTGTTTTTCATGTGTGCTGTAATCACCATGATTACATGTGCCAATTGTATGAATTTGTGTGGCAGCTGGAATTGAAACACTTTCATTCATCACTACCTTTTAACAGAGGTCAGCACAGGTCTAATCAGTGTCAGCTTTTATTTCAATTTTGGACAACCAGTGAAAGGAGGAAAGAGGCTACTTTTATATGCAGAAATGTCGAGTTTCGAGCAGGAAACTAAGAAATTTTGTGATCTCCAGCCTCTCAGCTAGTGAGGGACAATCATTTTAGCCAGATGTTCAAAGGAAATGAGTTAACATTTTCTATCAAAATGTTAGCTTCCTCTATAGAAAATGTCACTTGTCAAAAGCATCTTTTCTCATTTTGCACAATCTAATAGGAAACACCTTATTCAATGGCATTCATATTTCTGTTTCCCTGTGCTGGCTTTTGAAAGGATAAACTGTTGTCTACGGAGAGCAGTAAGACTGTGGTGGTAGGACATCCTGATTTTTAATTATTGCTTTTAAAACTAATTCCTGGTTGGCACTGGGCAATTTACTTCAGCTGTTTGTTTAATGCATAATTTAATCTATGAGCTGGCCAGGGCAGCAGTAGTTACTATTTCATATGGTAGTAAGAGTAACAAGTGAACCTTTCAAGTTTAACATCGTGTTTGGGATTTACTTTTAATGCTTTAGAACAGTTATTAAATCAACATAACTATGGTGTGGGTGCCTGTAAAAATATCTTCTAGTTCTGATTCTTTATGGTCTGATTAAAATTCTGTCCTCCTTTTAACCTTTCATTTTGTGTTTAACTATCTTTGAGAGAAAATGACTTGATTAAGGAGCACCCTTCTAATGAATAGATGCATTCTCCAGATACATATCTTCTTTGGAGTTCCCCTCTTGTGGTTGCCAAAGGAAAATGCGACTTGCATCTCTAATATACTATTCATTATTCTGGACTAGGATGGAATATTTCCTTTGGAAGGGACCTACAGTGATCACCCAGTCCAGCTGCCTGAGGAATTCAGGACTGACCAAAAGTTAGAGGCTGCTGTAAAGGGCATTGTCCAAATGCCTCTTGAACAGGCTTGGGGCATTGACCACCTCTCTGGGAAGCCTGTTTCAGTGTTTGATCACACTCTCAGTAAAGAAATGCTTTCTGTTGTCCAGTCTAAACCTGCCCTGTGCACTTTATATGTTACAGGACAGGCAGTATTTTTTGTTGGACTGGTATGGCTGGAAATGGTTAGCAAGTTCTTCAAGTTGGAAGCAGAGATGGAGTTGTCCTGGGTGGTGCTGACTTTTGCTTTTGTGTTGTCCAGCTCGTGGTGGCTTTTCTCCCTCTACATCCTTCGCTGGAACTCACCACTGTGTTTAATCCAGGCTGTACTTTGTATAATTGTCTGTGAGGATGTTCTTAGAGACAGTGTCCAAAGCCTTGCCAAAGTCACAGTAAACAGCCCCCATTATTTTCCCCTTCTGTGCTGAGCGAGCCAGCTTTCTGTAGGAGCCTATCGAGTTGGTTAAGCACCATTTACCCATCACAAATCCATGCTGACTACTCTTGATGTCCTTTATTTCCTTCACGTGTTTGAAAATGGTTTCTGGATCACCTTCCAAGAATAGAGGTGAGGTAGAGCAGCCTGTAGCTCCCTGAATCCTCCTTCTTATACCTTTTCTAAGATACAGTGAAGTTTTCCCTTTTTTTTTTTCCTCCGAGTCCTTTTAGCAGCTACAAAGATGGTGGAGAAATAATTCGATGAAAACCTTTTTCGTAATCTTTAACAGAAATATGTTTCTATGTATGAAGGAAAATTACTCACTCTTTGGGACTTACTTTCTCCATTTTTCTACAATTTTAATTCTTCTAGCAAGTAAAATGAAACATTATATTGAGTATTTAGCAAGTGTGTATTTCATTTGCTTCAGTTGCGTATTGCTGGTTGTAAGCATTAAGAAAGGCTGGTGAATACAGGTCTCCTCAAATGTTTTTTTTCATTGAAAGGAAGGCACAGGAAGCTGCTGTGGGAGGCTTATCTAAGCTCTTCTATATTACAAGAGTGCTTGATGATTTTTGGCTTCACCATTTAAAACAAGTGAGCTAAATCTGGTGAGTTGTACACAATGAAGCTGAATTTCATATATATAATGGCTGAGTTAAAGCAGCAGTATTGCCGTGCTACTAAAGGCTACAGATAGGAACTGATACAATAACAGTCCTGTACAAGTAACATGTAGCTCTTCTGCTAAGTTACCCTTTTTTGTTCCTATGAATGCGTCTAATTGCAGCATTGATTGGAGTTGCCTGCTCGCAAAAAGCAAAGATTGACTCCTGCTGAGAGTAGGTGGGGGGATTCGGGTTTTTATTAACAAAGCACCTGCTTCTGTGTATACTAAAGACGTGTTGAATGTCTTCTTGAAAATAATGTGGCTGTTTGAGTCAATAAACAGGTCCTACTTGCATCTAATTCTTGTAACAGAGTAAATGTGTCTGCAAGTTTGATCTGATAACCATCACTGACAGAATTAAGCGTCCTTGTACCTTTATTCCTCCCTGGTTTATTTTTATTTCAGGCAACCTATGACCTTATGTGACAAGAATGCTTTTGTTTTAGCCATGGATTTAAAGCAGGGAGGAGGGGGAGGGGGAGAGGGGGGAATGGAGGATGTGCAATACGGTGGTTTCTGTTTGTCTTTCTGTTTTTCTCATTATCTCATCTGTAACACTGAGCACTTCTGTAAAGATCAGCTGTGCTATTGGCCAGGTAACTGTGATGCCTAAATTCCTGCAACAAACTCTCAAAACAACCTTAGTGGAGATAGATAGATAGATAGATAGATAGATAGATAGATAGATAGATAGATAGATAGATAGATAGATAGATAAAGTAACCCTTTATTGGAAGCTTCCAAGTGCACACCAAAAGTCCTTTTTTGAGAGGGATTTTTGCAGGGATTTGGGCATCAAGTGGAACTTATTATAACTGGATAAAATACAGCTTTTCAGGAGGTTTTTTGTGATAAATATCCTCTGCTTTAGGACTTTAAATGAATCAATTCATTACTGTATGAAAGAAATTCCCCATTCTTTTAACCTGTATCACTTGGCTAATGTGAAACTTTATCAGCTGGCATTGGCTGAGGTTATTTAGCTTTTGTATTACACATATTATAAATGCTTCTTCTGGTTTTATATTTTAGGTCTAAAAATATCTGGAGGGAGATTAAGTGGTTCAACAAGTAACGCTCTAATGGATGACAGACAATTTCCACCCAATGATCTGCAAATAGACTCAAAGGACAGTCTTACTGCTAACTATAGGGTGGAAAATTTGGCATCGCATTTGTTTCCTTCGGCTGATGAAAATGAAAATCAACTTGACAGTGATGGGAATGAAGTTCTGACCAGTAGCAGCATTGCTATGGGACGACAGGATAAAGGTGACCAGGATAACATCAATAATAATGAGAATATGGACAGTGGAGACTGTATCCCAAGCTGTAAGGAGAGTGAGACTGAGAGGACATCTGTAAATGTCCATATGGACCCCCAGCTGGAGGAAAAGCCTATTACAGAAAAACAGCCAGGTGGGAAAAGAAGTCCAAGAAGCAGAAGAAGCTCCAGTAAAAAATCTAAAGGTACTCTATTTAATTTTTTTTGTTCTGTTTACTTAAAAAAATAACACTGTACTTTAAATCTGTGAGCTAGTAAGAAAATTGTATTTCAATTGTCATACTAATTATTTTTAACATTTCACTAAAGGTTTGGTGAGGTTTGGTTTGTTTCACTTTTTTTTCCAGAAGTGCTAATAGTTCTTAATCAGATTCAACTCTAGATGTTTTCACCTTCTGTATTTAAACAGTGGCTGTGCAGAAAGTGTAACACATCAAGTAAACACAAACAGAGGGAGATACACGGTTTCAGGATGAAAATTGGGCTGACTTCCAAATCAAGAGACAGACATTCAGGCAATATGGGTTTGTTCACTTGAACGTTGTGATTGAGTGCAAGATTTTGGTGTCTTGATCCAGTCTCAAGATTTGACCTTGGCCTTGTGTTGTCCAAATTTGCTTACATTTTTCAAAGCTTAGTAGACAGTCGTAGGATGTGTTTTGGTAATGAACTGTTAGAAAATGTGTTCCTATCAATTCTTGATGTTACTATTTCTTTAGAGGTTGGATATGAATTGGGTAAACAAATTTTAATGTTTATTACATGTTCTTAGCAAAGATCCTTCTTTGCTTCTTGAGTACAATTTGCTGTAACATGATGTGTTTTTATCTTAGGCTTTTCCATATATCCTAAAGCTTATGTTTCATAGTGCTGTAAATATATTGAATAAAATCAGTGTGTGTCATGCATAAGTTTCTTTGAAAGCAACTGGTAAAAACTGATTCATGCTTGGTTTTCCCCTTGCATTTTGAAATAGATTACAATTTTCTGCATAAATGGCAAGTCTTTTGTCACCTAATCTGAAAACCGATTCTGATTTTAAGGGATGATAAAATAGGTAAAGATGGGAAAGGAAAGAATACTTGTATTCTGTATCTTGTACAAAAAATCTAGAACAGAAAATATATTTTTTAGTAGAGAATAACAGCATTCTGAAATCTGTCTTGTAGTGAGAATGATTTCTCAGTAACTTTCTGTGCCATTTATTAAGTATATATTTCATCTGTGGATTTAAGGTTTAATAATAGCATAAAGTAATTAAAATGAGATTAGCAGAAATAATTAAGAATCAATAATTTCTGTGATTGGAATAACAAAAAACAAGTTGATGGAAAGTTATACTTCTGTGTGGACAGAGGTATGTGAAGCAAAATGAGAGGAACAAAAGGTAAAAACTCACCTAAATACTGAAAGTTAAACTTGGCTCGTATTCGCTCTTCATTAGATTGTATTCTTGCTGATAAATGCAATAAACTGATGCAGAAGTACCACAAATTGAGGTGTCCACAGTAGAAGGAGGTTTTAAAACAAAAAACAGAATTCTGAAATAATAAAAAATTTCGTTAAAAATCTACCAGTGTAAAACACCCCACCAAAGAACATCCTGCATGCAAAAACTATTTAGAGGTTTGTTGAATTCTTATGAATAAACTCTTACTACTTTATTAATAAAGAATCTTGATTGTTACAGAGGAAGATGAAAATATAAAATTACTTTGTATTTCCCATTGTTTATGGGCTAATATACATTTAGCTTTATAGATACTTTCATATGCTGGTTCTTCTGTTTCCACGCAATGCAGTGACTGTGTCACAATTTATTCATGTTGCAAATGTCTTTATCTAGTGACAATCTTCCATTTAATTTGCAATACCAGGTATTTTAAATGATTCCTGAGTATGCCTCTATGTGACAGAACCAAACTAGCTTTCAGGACTTTATACCAACTCAGAGTTAAGGAGAGAATAATCAAACTAGAGTGGGAGATCCCTGAGTGGGTGATAGCAGAGCACCACATAAACAAGCTGGAATCTCAACCTAAATTTTGTATGGCATGTATTATGGTGGATTTTTAAAAAATTATTTTTAAGCATTGAGAAATCATGGATGAGTTATTTTGTCTCATAAACAAGAGATTTATGAATCTTTGTCTCTTTCTCTACAAGGACACCTGTTAGAGTTGCTGTTAAATGTTGCCATTCTGGAAAAGATGACATTTGACTTAAAATCGTATTGTTCATATTTCTCCTCTTGCTAATGACTAAAGCAATCAATGTGGAATATGAAAAATTATGTTTTACTAATTTTTGCTTACTTGGGACTTGCTCAGCAGAATACTGGTGATGGTTAGAGAGAGCAATCTTTCACTGTCAGCTTGTTTTTACTTTAGAAGAAAGAGGAAGCACTCACACTGCAATGTGTTGGAAACCCTCTGAGTGTTTGTTTATAAAATATAAACAGTTACAAGTTTGATTATTCTGTGTATGCTTGGAATGTGTTGGAGCTAGAATTGTCCTGGCTTCTACTATCACTAGACTGGAATGCAGATTGGCTGTGGCACTGAGTGCCATGATCTAGTAAATGGACTGGAGTTGGACCAAGGGTTGGACTTGATGATCTCGGAGGTTTTTTCCAACCCAATTGATTCTATGATTCTATAAAGAATCCCTGTATCTGGTTGAAGATTCACCTGGTTCAATATTCTCCCCGACAGTGGCCAATAGAGGGTGTGTAGGTGAGGGTGTAAGGACAAAGATGTAGAGATTTATTTGCATGTTCTGCTTGACATCTGCAGTTATTCATTCAGGACTTTACCAAGTGGGAATTGATAGACTGTAGTACCTTAGAGTGTATTTCTCATCTGACTTAAACTTGGTTATTTGTATCCATTTCTGTGTCCTAGGGTAAGTAATTCCAAGATTTCATTTCTTTATTTTTTGAAGAAGCACCTCCTTTTAGCTGTCTTGATGCTGCAATAGACTTTATCGGAATAAATTGACAAGTCTATGGCTCCTAGATCCCAATTTTTTCTCAAAATTATTTTGTACACTAATTATAGCTTTGGATATACTATGACTGTGTATGTTTAAGGAGAACTGGTGAGCAGAGAACTGATGTAAATTGATGAATTGAAACTTTGATGATTATTCATACTGTGATTCCTTGTAATGGACCATACGAACTGTAGTGCAGTAGAGAGAGCAATTCATGAAGTGTCGTCTGCTCTTCTCCCAGGCACTCACCAATAGGACAAGGGGGCACGGGCTCAAGCTCTGCCAGGGGAAATTTAAGTTGGAGATCAGAAAAAAATTCTTTCCAGAGAGAGTAATCAGGCATTGGAATGGCCTGCCCAGAGAGGTGGTGGATTCACCATTCCTGGAGGCTTTTAAACTGAGATTAGATGTGGCACTGAGTGCCATGATCTGGGAAAGGGACTGGAGTTGAACCAAGGGTTGGACTTGATGATCTCGGAGGTCTTTTCCAACCCAATCAATTCTGTGATTCTATGATTCTATGAATGTATTTTTGTAAATGTGGACTTGAAATTCTCCCTGTTCTCTGAAAATAAGGTCATCTTTTTTAAAAAGATCAGCCCTGGCTTAACTAGTAACATAGTATTGTAAAATCAGTGTGTAATTTCTTAACGTAGCACAGCGTGGTAACTGGCATTGAATCTTTTTTCCACAAGTTAAATTCTGCAAAACCTACACTTGTCCTAAAAATGATTCAACTTATTTCTTGAAGCAGCTTGAAGGTGGAGGAAGGAAGAAAGTGATGTGTTTGGGGTGGATTTGGTGTTGAAACAAATGAAATAGATTAATATAAGATAGTCAGATTATATGAAAATTAAAGCAACGTTATTTTATTTGCGGTTCTGTGCCACACTAAACATGAGTTGGGGTTTGCTCGGTTAAAGCTGTATCTTTAACACCAACACTTTTAAAAACTCTTCTCTTAAAAATGAATGATTTTTAAATACTTGCTGATGAGGGGGTTTTTTTGGTTCTTTGGGCTTTTTTAAATAGTTCTTGAATGAATCAATCTGAACCAGCTTTCTGGTACTGAGTACTAAAAAAGTTTTAAAAAAGACACTGCCATATGTTTTCTGTACTAGAAACTTCTGTTACTGGTTACTTAAGCTAATGCTTCGGAATATGAAAATTAAAATTCAATTGGAAAACAGAGGACAATATCCATAATTGTATTTTGATAGAAAATGGCTTGTATTTGCACCTCTGACTCATTCTTAGGCAAGTGGCAAGAGCATCTTCATTTCCTATACTTGCATTACTGACAAATAAAAAGAATCTGAGGCATATTGAAAAACGTGTTTGTCATTTTTATTCACAAGGTCTGTCAAAATTTGACCTTTTGGCAAACATGGGGCTGCTTCTGTGAACTCTTGGGGAAATTTGTGAGAAGGTTTGCTTTTCCCCATGTCTCATTGGCACACCCAGCTGGGCATAGAAGGTGTCAGCTGAAACATCTGTGAGCCCGGCAGAGCCAAAACTTCAACCCAGTTTTCTGTTCTGTGCCTAGTGAAAGCTCTAGCAAGTGATGTCTTCTGTGTCTTTTCACATATATTTTCACAAAGGCTTTGGTTCCATTCTGCTATGGAGCAAAGCCAAAAAGTGAATCCTTCCTTATTTAAAAATCAAATATATGTAAGATACCAGTCTTTAGTGGAAAAAAAAATAATTAATCTGCTTTGGATAGTAAGATTGATTGATTGATTCCAGGAAAAAGTGGTATTGTGTGCTGTTTTCAAGAACAGGGAGAAAAAAATTTAATAAGTAGGGATTGTAGCTGATCACACCTCTATGGTGAATACCATTATTAAGTGTTAAAATAAAGTACCTTTTTATAGTGCTACAAAGGCACAAATGTTGTCTTGTATGAAGAATCAAACAAGGTAGAATTAACTTGAAGGACTATAAGGTCTTCCTTTCAGAATCAGGGAAGTAATCTGAGGGTAAAATTTGATTTCAAGTCAATGACAGCTCAACTATATGTAGGAGTAATAATGTGGTTTATAAACTACATGTTAGCAACAGTATCATGATAACATTAAAATGAAGGTTTTCCGTGACAGTTGCTATTGAGCATGTTTCAGTCAATGTTCGTGTTTTGGTGTGACAGGTGATTATGAACTGCTTAATAAAGTGTAGTTTGAAGCGACATTTGGTTTCTTGTTTTTTTTGAGAGGGAGGGTTTGCCAGAACATGTGAATGGACCCACTTTCCTGGTTTCATGATCATGTGCTGAACAGGAACCTGTGCTTTTAAAGACAGCTGTAATTCCATCTCTAGAAGTATTTCCTGGTTTGTATCTTGCATCTGGTTATGTCTCCTGTTGCTTCTGGCCCACAGGAAGCCCAAATAAATACCGGAAAATCAGAGATGTGCATTATTATTGAAAAAGCAATGTCAAGTTACACCCATATTTTTTCTGGCAGTAAGCCCTGTGAAAATAGCCACCCACAGAGATTATCAGTACTCCTGACCAGGATAGTTTGCTTAATAAAGAGTTTAAAATAAGCAAAAGTAAACCAGGGGAGCCTTCAGTGGACAGGCTAATGCCTTTCTTATGCCCTAAATCTTAAACCTGAATCATTTCTGTAGGGTCTCAGCTGCAATAAACACAAGGGGGTGTGAAACCAAGTGCCCAAGCTGTAGACACAGAGTGTGGTGGTTACTTGAAACAGTGCTCCCACCTGTCCTGCTTTCAAATGATAACATGATTTTCAGAAAATGGGTGTAGCTGGGGAACAATAACATACTTATCATAACTTGAGTTGATTAAAGTTTATTGTCCATATTTCTATGGCCAACTTTTCTAAATTGTTTTAAAAAAAATGGGGTTTTTTTTGAAAGTTCAGTCTTATGTAAGTGTATCAAATTCAATATTGTTTTCTAGGAAAAAAAAATTGTTCCTTTATCGGTGGAATGAGCTGTAGTTTTCTGGTTGCTCATAAGACTGTGTGTTATAGGAAGGTGTAATTTATTGCTTGTATTCTCTGATGTTTGTGAGAAACTGGCCCAGTCAGTATTTGGGTAGTTGATTTCTCCCACTGCTGCTGTCACTACTACTGTGCTTCTTCCCTAATCTCATTTAACATCCTCTCATAACTGTCTTATTAATGATCAGAAATTCACTACAAATAGTTCATTTCTAACAATAAGATATGAGGTTTGTACCCAGGAAATTTGTCCTGTAATATTTTTATACTGTTTTGTGTTAAATCATCCTTCATATATCCTCCACTTGCATGTTTGACTTTTTTTACTTCTATAAAACTGAAGGCAAGAAACAGTGAACTGCCAGGGAATGTACCACAGTTTTCTGTCCAGCAGGAAGTTCTGGAATCTGAATTCAGTTTACACACCCTCATGTCATTGTTGCCAACATAGATCAGCACGACTGGCTCGTTCCCTGGAATGCCAGACAAACTATTCAACTATCTAGAGAGGTCTTCCTTTTCACTCAGCCGGACAGTTCCCCTACTCATCTCTCCCCCACAACAGAATCCCCCATTGTCATTATCTGCTTCTTTTCATCCTTAAAGATCTTGTCTGAGGAGCCACTGTGCTATCATCAGAACAGGAACATGTCGGATTTTCCTTTCTTCCATCCCGAGGACACCTCCTTATAAAATGTCTTTGGGAGGAGTAGAGAGACAAATTGAGAACCTCATTCACACTGTCCAAACCTACCTGCTTTTTGCCCTTTTTGAGCAAAACTGTGAGACAATTCTGCTTTGTCTCTGCTGTACCACAGTTCAGTCTTAGTGTAGAAATTTGACTACTTTTGATCTTTCAGCTGAAAATGTAACACCGGTCACAACAGTTTTTCTTTTAGGTCATCCTGGTGTCTTATTTATAAAACCCTGTGGAACACTGTTAGTCCAAGTGTTTTGGGGTTTTTTCACCCTGACTTGAAGTAGGATCCCAGTTAGAAGTGCAAAAAATATCTGATGTATGTTACTGTGTTCTTTCAGGTAGGTGAGCTGACAGTGAGACAGACCTGTCACAACTAATTTTGACAAATATTTTGCTTACTTGCAGGGATGTTATTTAAGATACCAGGTTTGTATTCATAGCTCTCATATTGAAACTTCCTAAAAAAGCAAACTTATATATATTTTTTGAATCCTAACCTAAGTGCTTTCGTCAGCAGGAACCACAGCAATCAAGGAGGAAAATACTCTTATTGCAGACACGGATTCTGTGCAGGCTGAAGGGGCTGTTGAAGCAAAGGAAAACTTTTACCCGAAAGAACAAAACCAAATGTTGCAGTCTCTTTTCTCTTTGCTCCGCGAAGAGGTTGAGCAGATGGATTCAAAGATACTGCCCCTGTGTCTCCATCAGGTACTTCCTGTGGTTCTGGGGTGCTGCGCCCAATTTTGGGGTTTTTTGAGACGTTATTCATTAGGAAAAAATGCATTAATGCAACATATAACATGGGCATGATATTATGATGTATAACAGATGATCCAGGCAAAATCTCCACACCATGAGGGTAACAACCTTTTGAAAGTTACACAGGAACTGTGACAGAAACGAGAACAGAATCAGCATTTCCACTTTCAGACGTACTCAAGGACCGTCTCTTTTTCTTAAGAAATATCGAGCATTTTGAGTGGATAATTTGAAACAAAGCTAACAGAACTGAAAAGGGTCATAACGTGCTTTTTAATTAGGAGGGGAGGGCAAAGAGGGAGGAGGAAAGGAGTTTAAATTTAGCTTTCATGTAAAGTGATGTCTATTAAGAGTTTTTTTCATTTTTCTAGTGAATTAACCTGTCGTCCTCAGGTTTTTGGAGTTTTTTTCAGATATCTAATACAGCCAGTAACTTTCTTTATGCCAAGTCTAGCAATACTCTTCAATCACATTCTCTTTTTATTCTGCATGATAAAATTCAATGTAAAATCAAGAGCTGTGTCAGATGTTCTGGAGTATTAACAATCCACAGTGTTATGTGGGATGCCTGTATCAAGTATTTAAAGGCTGTAGGATATTAGGGACTTTCCTATGGTTTAACTTTTAATTAAAAAGGAATGTGAATTTTTTTCCTGTCTTGAATGGGATTAATTTGATTTGTTTAGCATTTTTACAAAATCTAAGAACTATTTATATGTAAAACATAGAAACAGATCTTTGACAGCTTTAGAAATTCCTAAAAGACTACTGTGGAATGCAGACAAAATGTGCAAATAACCTTAGAAGTCACTTACCAGTTCTTTTTTGAAAGTACTGGGCTCAGAATGGTCCAGTGGTTGGTATTAAGGCTGAGAGGCAGGAAAATACAGTTTGTAATCGACACTCCTCTATCAAGCTGCTGTATTATTTGAGCAATCATCTTCAGAGTTTTACAAAAGTGCCTACTTGTTAAGCCCTTTGTATTTTGATTTCCTAAATTGATGTCCCAAAGATTTTGAGGCTGAATTTTTGTGTGCTCTCACAGAAGTCATTGGAGAATCATCTATGAGGTGACTCAACCAGAATGTTCTGGTATCAGAGTGCCTGCAATTCCTGGATTTATTTTCCAAGCATGGCCCTTGCCCCACCATGCATGCCAAATAGGAAGACTGCCAACATTCCCTGTCCCTGAAGACTGATTACTTGCTGCTTATAAAGGTCACTGATAGTATAGAGTTCTGTAGAACAAAGTGGGTTTACTTCTGAGGTTTATATTTTTTTGTATTGCATTATATTTACAAAGCTGTCTTTCCATGAAAGCCTGCACAGTTTTCTAGGAAGCACAAATAAGTTGTTCTTACAATTATCAAAAATTATTTGTGTAGAGGGAGGAACTGGAAGAAAAAAGTTTCAGTGACTACAGTAGCTTTTCTATACAGTGTTACATCTTCTTTCCCCGAATCAGGTCTGACTTTCCTATGATAATCCCCACCAGCACCTCAGAGTCAAAGTGAAATTCTGATTAAAAATATGTTCATTTTCTGACTGCCTTTGAATGCTTTCTTGGGCTTGAGTGGCTGCATGGACTAAGTGACATGAGGTAAAGGAATGTTGCCTGGCTCCTGTTGATACACTGGGAGTAACACAGAATAAAATTAAGAACTTGAGGCCTTTTATGTTTATCTCATGAATTTCAAATATTCCTATTTTACACAATTTGAAATATTTGCTGTTTTAATTTATTGTAAAAAGGACATAAATGGGAAAGTCATTGCTATGTTTCTGATGGGGTGATAGGCAATATTTTTAGTGTCTTTTATCCAAAGACTGTTCTTTTCTCATCAGTCAGGAAACCTCCATTTCTCCATTTCAACACATTTCAATGTAATGCTGAGGAGAGCACAGCAATTATCTTAGTCTGGTCAAAGATAAGGAAACATCGGTCAGTGACAGAATGCAAACTCTTGAACACCTGTCAGTAAACACAGTACTTTTGCACTAGGTCGTTTTAATGCTCTCTAATGTGATAACTAAAAATGTTTCTGAAATAATTTTTCTTGTGTTAGCAACATAAAACTCAACTAACATTTGGGCAAACGCATTTGTGTGAGAGGACTTAATATTTCTTTGTTGTTTGTTTGATACTCTTTTAAAACATTCTTCATAGAATAGGAATACATTTATTTTGTCTGAACATTCCTGTTTTACCCAAACTAAATATAAACCTGCAAACCAGATGTTTAAAACTATGATAAAAAGTTCACATTACATCCTTACCACTCTCATGAAAATTATAAATTCCTAATTTTTCTTCTT